>JAOXYA010373405.1:0-18028 GCA_028565675.1 Sorex palustris
GAGCCTCTGGGGCTGATGCTGATATTAGTTTTAGGATACTGAACATAGGATGGATATGTTCAGTATCCAAACACTAACAATGAAGAACAAGTTACTGTCTACTTCAAAAATCCTTGTTGCATGTCTTTACTACATTAACCTTGCAAAGTGAGGATGGAATTATACAGGTCCCTGTTTGCTGCTCTAATTATCATTGTTCAGCCAAATAGCACTTGCTCTGTGACTAATGATTCTAATCTAAACTGGGAATTAATGTTGACAAAACACAGCTGTTTAGTTTTTGTAAAGGACTGATCAAATCTCCTATGGAAAATAAAGGTTTTAATAGATATCCATAATCAAAGCTATGTTTATTAGAGGTGAGGGGGGCTCTAGTAAATAGATAATCAAAGACAATCAAAGATAATCAAGGTCATCTAAGAAAATAAGAGGTGATTTCAAGATCATGAAAATATACTTATTGTTACATCACTGAGATAAATATGACCAAAAGATGTCTCATGGAAACATAGCAAAATAACTACTATAGGTATATGCTGTTCAGAGTACCACGTGGATCACTGTGAAAATAGCATGTAGTACCCACCAGTTTGTTAAGAGACCTGGGTGTAGTTTTCAGCTTAGAAAGAAAAACATGTGAGGCAAACCTAGAGAAATTCTGGCAACTATAAATCATTAAGAGTATAGTAGAATATTGGTAATCTCTGAAAGTTTCTTAGCAGAAAAAATGATTCAATAAAAGTTACAATTAATAAAATTAATAATGCAATAAAAATTACAATTAAAAATATTAATCTGGTAGTATTAAAGGAAGATATATCCTAAGATGTAAGATGTACTTTAATTTATGATTTATATTGTAAACAAATATAAATGTTTTTATAAAGAAACAAAAATCATGAACTTTCATAGGTTTAGAGGGAGTTAAGATAATGCATAAACTACAAAGTACTCAAGAAGCCTTGCAATGCTTCCTTAGTTCATTGAGTTAAATTATTTCTTTGCTCTCATTCAGTATTCATGAATACTGATACAAGACTTGTCATATGGGAAGACTACATGCAGCCTAAGGACATCTTGAATACTTTTCATGTCACTTTATCTTTGCAGAAAAGGAGCACTGATAGAAAAAAAAACATGTTGTATAAGCTTTCTGCTGTTCCTTTTCTGAAATAGTTGAAATACCACTAATTCTCAGATAAATAAAGAACAGATCCCTGGATCTTTTAACTCAGATACAACAGTTAGTAGACATCAGTGAAAAAAACAACTTTTACAATTTTATCACATGAAGGACAACCATGCAAGCAAGCCGGGTTCTGAAAAGGATTCAGCACAATTGACCATAACCACACAATAACCAAGTTCATTGAGGTTTCTCGGGAGTTCAAGATGCTGCTCTGACAAATGTTCATTGATTAAAGAAGGCCTTTTATTCTATTGAGACTGAAGTGGTCATTGAAGCCCTAGCCAAACAGGGCATTCAGGCACTCAATACATCAGGATCCTCCGTGAGCTCTATTACAGATTCACTACCAGGATCTCACCATTCTACAAGGAAGTGATCATCAATGTCAAGAGAGGGTTTTGGCAGAGTGATATCATTTTACCAAAACTCTTCAGTGCCACCCTCAAGAGCATCATGTGACGACTGGAATGGGAAGGAATGAGAGTGAAGATAGACAGTTGGCAACTACACCACCTCCGCTTTGCTGATGTCATCATTCTAATAAAACCAAACATTAGCCAAGCTGCACAAATGCTGGCCGACTTCGATCATGAGTGTGGAAAGGCTGGACTACAGCTGAATCTCACGAAGACAATGTTTATGAGAAACGGGCTTGTTCCTGATGTTCCATTTGCTCTCAACAGAACGAACATCTCCAAATGCAACAGTTATGTGTACCTAGGTTGAGAAGTCAACATGACGAATGAGCTGTCACCTGAGTTATGCAGGAGGAAGAAAGTGGCTAGGAACACCTTCAAGAGCTTCGAAGAAATAGCTAAGAGGACTGAAGAACCTCTGGCTCCAGGCACATCTCAATTCCACTGTTCTTCCTGCGTTAACATACGCCTCAGAGACCTGGGCCCTATAAAAACAGGATGAGAATGCTATTCAGCTCTCCCAAAGAGGAATCAAAAGAACTATGCTTGGAGTATCATACTTCACTCAAATGAGAGAAAGAATCCAGAGTTCCGACCTCCATCAACAGTCAAGAATCAGAGAAGCTGTCTCATTTACCAAGTCATCGAAAATCAGATGGGCTGGACACTTTATGAGATTTGGAGATGACTGCTGGACTAGAGCCATTACAAACTGAATTCCACTGGATGTCAAAAGATCATGCGGCAATCAGATGATCAGACTTCTTTGTCAAGACCCTAAATGATTGGTTTCAGGCTGTTCGTGTTCCTAGAATGAGCAGACACCATTGGGTTATACTAGCACACAACAGGGATGAATGGAGATGTTACTGGTGCCCGCTCCAGCAAATCGATTTGTAATAGGATGTCAAGTGATCAAGTGATCACATGAAGAAATTGCTTTTGCAAAATATGGCTGACTTATGGTACAGATGAAACCTTAAGGACTTCAGCCAAATCACTAATGGTCAAAGTCAATTTTTCTCTGGCTTGTCTTGTTTATCTACATTAACTTCTGTTGAGTTCAACAAGTCTTCCCTCCTTGTTGAATCTTTCTCAGCTCCTCCAGCTCACAAATGTCCTTGAATTTGACTGAACCAATTTTACCAGTCACACAAAATATTTACCTTGTTCTCTTCTTATCTTTTCATATATAAATGTTCTCTCCAACTATATTATAGACCTTTAGATACTGACACCATATTTTATTTTATTTTTTTGATTTTTTGGGTCACACCCAGCGATGCACAGGGGTTATTCCTGGCTCATGCACTCAGGAATTACTCCTGGCAGTGCTCAGGGGACCCTATGGGATGCTGGGAATCGAATCCAGGTCGGCCGCGTGCAAGGCAAACGCCCTACCCGCTGTGCTATCTCTCCAGCCCCCTGACACCATATTTTATGTCATCTATGTTTAACAGTTTAGGAAGAGTACCGGGGTGCATAGGTTAATATTGCTCTTAAAATACCTTATTTAAAATTATATTGTGTTTTGATACTCTGGAACATGAGAAATTATCAGCCATATTCTTCCTCAAAAAGAGCATACTATTCAGACATGTATTTAGCAGTTTGCTTCCAGGTATCTTGTCCTTCAAGAGTAGGATCAGCTGACCCAAAACATCATATCTGATATCATCTAAGATGATATCTTTTCAAGTATGTACATCTAGGATTGTCGGATATGACACAAGATGCTATAAAATTTGACCTTTAGATTAACAACAAATAGGTGTTTTAATATAATTATGTGCTATGCAATATTGGTGACATTCATGTTTTTAAAGTGTTCTTTGCTTATCTTTAATTCAAATTTAACTGGAAATCTTGCAATTTTATTTTTTGATTAAGTTTCTGAGGTCTTAGTACTAGGAAAATAATTTTTTGATCTAATGGGAAGTAGTGTTGGCAGGCAATATTCCTTTGCATTTCTGTGAAGGGCTACTAAGTCTTTGTTGAATTAGTAACACAAGGCTTAATTAGCACAGTTTTTCCTCAGAAGTATTACTTTCTTCATCTTTAATTTGTTGGCCTAAGGCAGTAAAACATTTTTATAACATTTTAGTTCGCAGAAAGTTTCAAAGAACCTACTCTCAGACATCTCTCCATCCCAATGTTGCAGCAAAGGGAAACCTTCCCAAAGGAACCAGACAGAACCCAAAGGATATGGAGGAAGAACAATGGTTTTATTTACATTAGTGGGGTCAGCTTGGTTTACACCAAAATTGCTAATCCCTAAGTTAGATCAAACAAGTATTTTCATATAGCACTCAATAGATAGAGACCAGTTAGCTTTGCAATGGCCTTTCATTGACCTTCCTTATTCCAGTTGGGGATCTAGTTATCTGCTGGGTCTCACTCCAGTTAGTTGAGCATTCTACAAAGGAATTTTCCATTTTAAGATTTTTATTTTACATCTTTTATCACACCAAGTTTCCTTTTCTAGAGAAAGAGAAAATAAGAGGTAGCTATAATAATCTACACCTTCTATTTCAGGTTGGAAATAATATTGGCATTAAAACTGATTTTTAATATGATTTTTATCAGTTTAATCTATTGGACACAATACCCTTTTGCAAATATGTTTCTCTAAATTTAAGTACTGCTACTAGACCATATCACTTTATAAAATCATTCCTTTGGCCTTTTGTCCTGAGCCATTTGTCCTTCTGAAATGGCTTTACCTAGAGACACTTAAATCCAATCAAAGTTTTGTACATATGCCAAAAATTTGCTCTGGTTCCCAAACTAAGTCTTAATCTAAATTTTAATTAGTGACACAAAGTACTTTTAATCACAGATGAAAAACAATTTGTTTTCCAACCCCATAATCCCAACTATTTAGTTTCCCCCTTTTATTTCTATGTTAAACAAGTTATTTATTTTTACACTCATTCTCCTTCTTCTGTGATTAACTTATCAAATGCAGCTTCTAGCAACTGATTCGCATTACTAACATTTCAGCCCTCTTTACAGAAATCCTTAAGTACATTATCTACATGTGTGCCTTCCAAGTTATCTCAGCTAACACTTTTACCAAATGTTTTGCTACTGAATAAAATGTGTCACCAATTTTCCAGCCTCCAGTAAGTTTTCTTCCTGCCAGCTGTCTGCCGCCCCCACAAATGCATGCCACATAACTTTTATTATGCTAACACTCCACTTCTAAGTAGGAGACTCTGTACTTTTCAACTTGGCTGCAAGTTAACTTTAAAATCCGATGGGTGCACAAAACAAAAATGTCACTCATGACTATTTCCTTTAGGCCGCTATGAGGAGGAAGCAAGTCTGGTGCCTCTGCTCCAACCCATTCATGCCATAACTTAGCCAACCTCAGGCTCCAAGCACAGCCCATGTGTGGAGCTTACCCTTTGGGGAACTGAAAAGAAACAGCAAGAAATGATGCCGATGCATAGAACTTCATTTAAAGCTTCTAGCTAGACACCGCACCATCCTAATCTCTTCACAGTTCAATGACCAGAGAAAATTACATTTACATTCAAAATTAATATGGGTAAAGATAATGTATAGATTCCTCTCACAATGGAAGCCAGCAAGTCCCAGGGTGGTGGGCTGAGAGCTGTAATTGTGAGGAAGGAGTGCACCCAGTGATGAGTCTATATTTGAACACATCATATACCTATCAGATATATTTGTTGAAAATATGACATAGGAAATGTGGAGATTTCAGGCTCTTGCTACGTAATTCTTCTATTTAAAAGATTGGTAATTTTGTAATATAGCCTCCTGAGGAGAAGAGGAAATGTTTTTCTTCCTTTATAAATTCAGCTACCAACTGCTCTTACTGTTTCCTACTGTTCACCAATTCTTCATATTTCCTAACCCTTTTGCATACATGACCACCCACGACCATAAAGGTCCTCAGAAATTTCTCCAGTTGCATGATATCAAGTTGTATCATGTGTGCTTGTGTATATGTTTGTGTATGCATGTCTGTGACTTATACGCCATGTATGTCTAGCTTAACTTAGGGAATGACTGCATTAGAAAAACAAATAGAATGAAAGAGTTATTGTAATTTTCTTTAATTTTGCAATTTGGGAGGTACTGAAAATGATGTCATTCCCTAATAACCTCATTCATGATGGAATTGTGAAAAGGGTTATGACAATGAAAGCATTACTGGGAGAGACTCCAAATCCTCTGGCAAGCACAGACCATATACATTTTTTTTTAAGTTGTCACTCAGACCCTAAATGTAATGTGCCAGGATTCAACGTCACTCCATGGGAAAATAAACATCAAGGACAGCAAGAGGGAAAAAATGATTAGTAGAGACCCAACACAAGAAAAATCTTATATTTTGTAACTTGCTTTTCAAATATGAATATCATGAATACACATTTACAAGCCACTTTTGAATACGCTTTGGGGACTCCCATTGTACTCTCCAATAAATTCTCAGCGTGTAGACTTTTTAAATTATCTTTATTAAAGTATAATATAGACTATAAAAGCCACCAATTAAATACACATAATGCAATTTTTACATACTTTAAGTTAGATTTGTAAAATTCATGGCAAAAATCAATTTAATGCTAATTATTTAGGAATATATATTTTCATATACATATATGCATTTTAATTTCACCTCACTTGGATAAAATGCTACATTTCAAACAAAGCTAAGCATGTTTTAAGTTTGGTATATCAAAAATTCATTTTGAAATATATTTTCAAAGACATATAGTTATTTTCCTAAGAGTACCTGAGATGTACCAAAATGATAATACAGAGGGTAGGGCATTGTCCTGGCTCACAGCCAACCCGGGTTTGATTCCCAGTACCCCAAATGTCCCCTAAGCCCACCAAGAATAATCCCTCAGCACAGAGTCAGGAGTAAACCCTAAGCACCATTGGGTGTGCCCCCAAAAATGTTTTACCTCAGAATAACATCAAAAAATAAGAAAAATAGAGGAGTTAGAAAATCAAAAAGAAGTTAAATTAAAAGTGAACTTCCTGTAATTTAATTCTAAGAAGTAAATGTGATGCATTACAAAATTAATTTTTGCATCACTTTGAGAAGAAAAATTACAATGATCAATCTCAAGGCATCTAAAGTCATCTTTCTCCAATTCAGCACACTTACATCTCTCAGATAGACAGAGGTCAGACTCCAGATGTCAGACATCCCGATGCTCTTCTCTCTTTACTGACTGACAAAGAGCAAACATCTTACACCTCCACACAACTGTTAGAACACTTACAACACCCAAATAATTCCCTCACAGTGTCCCTCTTGAATTTTATTTCTCCTACAATGATTGTATTTTTGACAAAATGAAGGCTAATTTGTTGATTTTTACACTGTTACTGGAAATATCACATCTAAACCTGTGCATTATTTCAGTGCTTCTGTCAAAAATCAGACCTCATTTTAATTGTTCATATACATGCTGGCGCCGTACATCTTACTAAGGTTTTGACTAATGTGGTCTCCTGAGAACTCAATTAAAACTTTGCTTTTTCTGTTAGGAAAGTTGAAGTCATGAAATTTGCTTATAAATGGATGGCATGGAGAGTATCATGCTAAGTGAAGTGAGTCAGAAAGAGAGGAACAGGCATAGAATGAACTGCACACATTTGTGGAATATAAAATGAGATTAACATTCAAGGATAGTTGCAACAAGGGCCAAGAGGATCACTCCATGGTTGGAAGCCTGCCTCATGTGCTGGGAGAGAAGGCAGTTGGGATGGAGAAGGGACCACTCAATCAATGATAGTTGGAGTAATCACTTGGGATTGGAGATGTATGCTGAAAATAGACTAAGAACCAACATAAAGGCCTCTCAGTATCTGTATTGCAAACCATGATGCCCAAAAGTAGAGAGAGAGAGTAAAAAGGAAGGTGCCTGCCACAGAGGTAGGGGGTAGGATGGCACGGGGGTAGTGGGAGGAATTCTCTGGAAATTGATGGTGGAAAATACACACTGGTGGAGGGATTGGTATTTCAATCATTGTAGGATTGAAACTCATTTATGAAAGTTTTGTAACTGTATCTCATGGTGAGTCAATTTTTTATAAATATATATATATACACACACATATATGAGTTGAGTATTGGCTGGATTTCCATATGTCCTTTACACACAGGGAAGGCTACAGAGAACTAAACTGAAACATCCTAGTTTTATTCATTAATTCATTTGGTTTGGGATCTACAACTGCTAGTGCTTATGGCTGGCTCCTGGCACTTCTGTGTGCTCAGGGTTTACTCTTAGCATTCCTCTGGGATCCATTTGCATTGCTGGGGATCAAACCAGTATAGATCACAGACTAGGCAAATGCCTTAACACTTGTACTGTAACACCGTAACACTGTAGCACTGTCCTCCCGTTGTTCATCGATTTTCTCGAGTGGGCACCAGTAATGTCTCCATTGTGAGACTTGTTACTGTTTTTGGCATATAGAATATTCCACGGGGAGCTGACCAGGCTCTGCCATGTGGGAGGGATACTCTCAGTAGCTTGCTGGACTCTCTGAGAGGGACGGAGGAATCTAGCCTAGGTCGGCCACATGCAAGGCAAATGCCCTACCCACTGTGCTGTCAAACCTGTTCTTGTATTAGACTGGTTCAGGCCTTTTGGAAAACAGTATGGATGATTATCAAAAAAATTAGAAATTGAGCTCCCATGTGACCCAGCAATACCACTTCTGGGAATGTATCCCAGAGAGGCAAAAAGGTATAGTCGAAGTGACATCTGCACTTGTTTGTTCATTGCAGCACTGTTCACAATAGCCAGAATATGGAAAAAACCAGAGTGCCCGAGAACAGATGACTGGTTAAAGAAACTTTGGTACATCTACACAATGGAGTACTATGTAGCTGTTAGAAAAGACGAAGTCATGAAACTTATATAAGAGTGGTACTACATGGAAAGTATCATGCTAAGTGAAATGAGTCCAAAAGAGAGGGACAGACATAGAAAGATTGCATTCATCTGGGAAACATAAAGTAACAATATAGGAGACTAACACCCAAGAATAGCCGAGATAAGTACCAGGATGTTTACTCCATGGCTTGGAGGCTAGCCAAAGGGAAAAGGCAGTTCAGATAGAGAAGGGAGCACCAAATAAAGGGTGTTGGGAAGATCCCCCCAGAATGGGAGATGCATGCTGAAAGTAGACTCTAGACAGAACATGATTGCCACTCAATGCCTCTTTTGCAAACCACAGCACCCAAAATGAGAGAGAGAGAGAGCAAAAGGGAATGCCCTGCCACAGAGGCAGGGTGGGATGGGGGGTTGAGGAGGGTGGGAGGGATACTGGGATTAGTGGTGGTGGAGAATGGGCACTGATGGAGGGATGGGTACTCGATCATTGTGTAACTGAAACCCAAGCACAAAATTTGTAAGTCTATATCTGTACCTCATGGTGTTTCACTAATAAAAAAAAGAAAAAAAACTTGAATGTTTACTTGAAGATAAAACTCTTTTTCACTCTATAATATCCTTTTTGTCCCTCATAAACTTTGTTGTTCTGGCTTTGGGTTATCTTTTCATTGTTGTTTTGGTGCCACACTCTGTGGTACTCAGGGTTTACTCCTGCCAAGCTCGGAGGACCCTATGGGGTTTTGGGGATCAAATTCTGGTTGCCAGTGTGCAAGGCAAGTGACCTACCGGCTGTACTACTGCTTCAGTGCTGCAGTTATCTTTTGATTAGTGTAGCCTAATCTTTCCTATCATTTTAATTTTAACCTATCTTTAAATTATAAAGTATATTCTTCATAATTTCAGGTAATTTATAGCTCCTACTCTATAAATATATTTTAAATAATGTATTAGATGAATAATACTTAAGGCAGTTATTGATATAATTTGATCAATATTTTCTGTCAGTAATGTTTTTTGTCGCTGTTGTACTTGTTCTTTGTTCCATCCCAACAGTTTTCTTTTTATTTTTTTATCTTTCTCTGGCTTAAATTTTTCATATTATTGGACATTTTATATGAATCTATTACTTCCATTCAGCATATTCTATTTAAATAATGATTGTGTGTTACATTAGTTTATATGTAAGATACTTTATCATTTCTAAAATCTTTACATTTTTGTTTGTTTTCTTGCACACCCACCAGTGCTCAGGCCTTGCTCCTGGCTCTTGTACTAAGAGATTACTCCTGGATGGGCTCAAGGGGCCTTTATAGTGCAAGGAATCTAACTCAGATTGGCCTCATGCAAGGCAGCTTGCCTTCCCCTTTGTTCTATCTCTCTAACCCTAGAGCTTATTTTTATAGATAAGTAATCAGAGTGTCAATTCAATTTTTATAAAATTAGTTTTTGGAGCAGTCATATGTATTGGTACCCAGGGCTTAAACTTGGCTCGATGCTCACGTATTACTTCTGGTGGTATTCAGAAGACCATACACATTTTTTTTTGCCAGGGATCAAATCCAGGTCAGCCATGTTCAAGGCAAATGCCCTACCGCCTCTACTATCACTCTTGCTCTTCAAATAATTTTTTATAAGATTGGGGACTAATGTTAAAACTATAAAAGATTCTTCTTTCTGGGCCTTATTCTTGATTGCCTTCCTAGCAAAACTTTTTTCTCAGTATAAACACAGAGAATAATATTTGATAAAAAAACAAACAAAATAGCTTAATGTTGGCTGAGTGTTGCCTTTCCGTTCCACTGAAATTAAAATGGCCATGGGGTCCCCAGTTTTATTACTCTTAAGTGATTGTTAATTAAAGGTTGATTCCTTGCACAGCTGGTTCAATCATAAGGACATGCTACATGCTTTTTTTTTTTTTGGTACTGCTTCTCAGGGTAAACGAAGTAGAGATTTTCTTGTTTAGTAGTACTACTACAGCAGGCTGATACACATCTTGGTTCTTGGTTGTAGTTTCTTTGCTAAATTAAAAGAGTTAGACATTACCAAGAGGACATTCCGGTCTCTTGCTAAAGAAAAACTTATAGGTAAATATGTTAACTTTGACATTTATCCGCACCTGGGTAATTTTGAGAACTGTGCTAGATATTAAGTCTCATCAATAAAAGGCAGCTGACCAATGAATACTAGTTAATGACAACTTTCTTTAAGAGGAGTAGATACTGGATTTACTTTTAAAAGTGCCACATGAGTTCTTATACTGCCATGGTCTTATCTCTTTTTGCATAATACACACAAGAAAGAGTGCTTCCACTGATAAAATAAGGACATTTTGTGTGTGTTTGTGTGTGCTTTAGCTATATGTTTGCATACTAAAGAAAGGAGGACTTTGTGAACAGTTTACTTCATATAGATGGGCTGGGAGACTGCATTTTATTCCTTTGTGGAAATTACATATCATTCCCCATTGCAGAACTTGTTAATGAAAAGAAAAAGAGATTTATTTAGCAAAATTTATTTGATTTCAATAGGCAACTCATGGGTAATTCCCTCAATAGTATTTTAAACAAGTATGCCAATTAAAGGCTTGCATCCCATTCTCTGCACAACTTTTCTCCCATTCCTCTTTCCAATTTAAGTTATAGTAGAGCAAAATCCAATCACCCACTTTAAAATTCTCTCAGGCATTCTAACTACAAAGTCAGACCACTGTGGTTTGCTTCTTCAGTGCGCTGCCCACAAAATGTGAAAAAAAAGAGGATATGCTCTTCCCAAAAAATGTATAAGAATCAAGATAGGTCTTAAAACTATTTCCATCACGTATTGCCTATGCAATCTTTGCAAACATTGTGAATTCTTGATGTGTAGACTCTGACTTTCATATAGATATTGTCTGTTATAAAATACTCAGTTTCAGGGGCCAGAGTAATAGTACAGCAGGTAGGGTTTTTGCCTTGCATGTGGCCAATCAGGGTTCAATCCCTGGTAACCCATATGGTCCCCTAAGCATCACCAGAACTAATTGCTGTTGGGTGTGGCCCTAAAACAAAACTAAAATACTTGAAAGTTTCAAACAATAGCTTTTTAAGAAAGGTTGCTTAGCTTAAAGAGAATGAAACATAAATAATATCATTGTGTATGTTATTCACACAATAAGATACTGCTGCTTATTGGCTCACTCATGGTTGGTTGTGGATATCTCCAGTTCTTCTTAAATTTTCAATTAATGGGAGTGATAGCACAGCGGGTAGAGCATTTGCCTTGCACGCAGCCAACTCCTGTCAGCCCAGGTTCGATTCCTCTGCTCCTCTCAGAGAGCCCGGCAAACTACTGAGAGTATTTCGGCAAAGCCTGGCAAGGTACCCGTGACTTATACAATATGCCAAACACAGTAACAACGAGCTCACAATGGAGAGGTTACTGGGCTCGCTCGAGCAAATCGATGAACAGTGCTACAGTGCTACAAATCAAGGACAGTGCTACAGTGCTACAGTGGTTTAGCATGGGGGTGGGGGTAGTGTGATCAATGTAAGAGAACACAATGTTTTTTTCAGGTTAAAAACCTTTTTTTATTATATGCACATGTGGTTTAATGATGTGTTTTTGGTCTCTGGACAATATTGTTTTCTCAAAGTATCTTCCTCCAAACTGTCAAGGACAACATGAATGTCTCTATTTAACTTTTTCAAATATATAATTTACAATTTACCACTGTGAAGTGTACATTTCAATGACTTTTTGTTTATTCATGTACAGGTGCATCCATCATCTGTCTCACTGTTTTTATATCATGTCTAAAGAGATCCCTGTCCATTAGTAATCACGCTTATAACCCCTAGACTGCAGTCCAGCAACCACTAACCTACTTTCTGTCCCTAATGACTTTCTTATTCTGAAGTTTTATGTAAATAGCATGATCTACTATGTGCTGTATTGTGCCTGGCTTCTTGTATTGAACATAGTTATTCATATTGAACATAGATATTCTAATATGTATCATTGCATAGTTTCTTCTGATAGCTAAATAACATTCCTTTTATATATGTAGGCCCTACTGTGTTTATCCCCTCATAAGCTGATGAATATTAGTGCTGTTTTTTTGTTTTGTTTTGGGTATGCACCCAGCAGTATTCAGGGATTGCTTCTGGGTCTGCACTCAGGGATCATTCCTGGTGGTGCTCAGGGGACCATATGGGGTGCTGGCAAAAGAACCAAGGTCAGCCACATTCAAGGCAATCGGCCTGCCTACTGTTTTATCTCTTGAACCCCACATCTAGTATTTCTTTTTTTTCACATCCAGTATTTCTTAAGATACTGTTTCTTGTTCATGTTTATCTGTTTCCCCTATTTAGTGTGAATTATCTCTTTGGCCCCATTTTTTGCCTTTTCTTTTTTTTTTAAGTGGAGTAGTGTCCAGTTTTTTTTAAACACCTCAGTAACTGAAAAATCTAAACAAATGATGCTGTGAGGGAGGTGGAGTTGACACAGGATTTTTATTGATGATTAAATATATAGTCCATGGTATAGTTTCAGCAAGTGCTAATGTTCTTGGTGTACCTTCTAGGTCTATTAGGTAGGGCATCACTATCTAGAAAATCAGGCCTAATTGTTTAATTTTGAGTATTCTATTGATAATATGAATCAAATAAGCTAATATATCTTCTTAAAGATACTGTTGAGAACTTACAAAGATCTTCTGCATAGAGTGGCGTATATCTTAGTTACCATGGGCTGGAGTGATAGCACAGTGGTAGGGTGTTTGCCTTGCACGGGGTCGGCCTGGCCGACTTGGGTTTGATTCCTTTGCCCCTCTCAGAGAGCCCGACAAGCAACCGAGAGTATCTCGCCTGCACAGCAAAGCCTGGCAAGCTACCTGTGAGGTATTCGATATGCCAAAAACAGTAACAACAAGTCTCACAATGGAGATGTTAATGGTGCCCACTCTCGCAAATTGATGAACAATGGGAGGGCAGTGCTATTCTTCTTGCATAGTTTGCTTGGTTTGGAGGTTCCTGCTCCATACTGTGTGGGAAGGGGTAATATCTTCCTTGCTCTGCTCAAGTGAACATGTAGGCATGGATATCAAACCCCAATCTTGTGCATACAAAGCATATGTACTAACCTGTTGCACTATCTCCCTCCTTTATTTTGTGTGTATTATGCACAATTCTGTAAAAAACTCTGGTGCAAGCTTTTGTGTGAACCTTTAAAAGATAATATTTTAGTTTTATTTTACTGAAATACATCAATGAAAGTACAGATCAGTACTGTATATTTTCCTATGACCTAATACAAAATATAGAAATATAAAGAATGGTATAAAATAACTATATTTTACTGTCACAACTATATATTTATTGATTTTATTATAATTGATATGTTTGAACTTTTACTGAGCTCTGTGCTCTGAGAAAACAAAAATATTTACTGAATATTGCAGCACTGTCTTACAACAAATGCCCTCAGTCTTGTCTGAATTCTCCCACAATTACTTTGTTTCTGACATGTGGCCAAACACCTTGGTACACTGGTTTTAAATGATAGACCAAATCTGAAACATTACTTTTAGTCATGGTTCTTAATTTCCAGAAGAGAATAGTCTTTGAATATATATTCCATGGGCTTTGCTAAAGTTATAATATCATGAATGCATTTTTACAATATTTACAGAATGATGCTAGTCTAAAAATTCCTGAATTCTAGCACCTTTCTCATAATCTTTAGTCTTTTACTGTCTTCACAGTTTTCCTTTTCCAATCTCTCATGTACTTCAATCATTTAGTCTGCATCATCTTTCAAATTGTCTTATTTTATTTAGAAATAAACATTTAAAGGGCTGGAGTCATAGCACAGTGGGTAGGGCATTTGCCTTGCACACGGCCAACCCAGGTTCAATTCCTCCACCCCTCTCGGATAGCCCGGCAAGATACAGAGAGTATCCTGCCCTCATGGTGAAGTCTGGCAAGCTACCCGTGGCATACTTGATATACCAAAAACAGTAACAACAAGTCTTACAATGGAGACGTTACTGGGGCCCCTTGAGCAAATTGATGAACAATGGGAAGACAGTGCTACAGTGTTACACATTAAATATTTTCCTGTCTTTTCATGTTTTTAATTTTGGAGGTCACATTGCCTATGCCTTTATATTTGTTGATATTTATTAACACCTGGGTGGAATTGCTTTCCATGGCTTATAGCTAATTTTCTTTTAAAATGATATTTCATTTTACAGATGTGACATAGTACATTTTATTCATTTGCCCATTACATGACATCTATTGACTTCTAATTTGGGGTTACTATGAATAAAACTGTTATATGAATTTATGTGTATTTTTAAATATGGACAAAGGTCTTTAAACTCATTTGATTTTATACCTAGGGATTCTGATTGCTCTATGTTTTATAAAATTTTTAGTTTACCTTTATAGAAAACTGTCAAATGCTCTTACAAAGTGGCCATTTAATTCCCGTACTGCTGACAGTATAGAGTGAGTGTTCCTGTCACTTACCAACATTTGATGTTGTACTTGTTCTAGATTTTAGCTATTTTAAGAGTTGTTGGGTAGAATATCATTATTACACTAGTTTGCAATTTGCTAATTCCAAATGATGTTGAACATCTTTTCTTGTGCTTATTTGCCATCTGTATCTTCTTTGGTAAGGTGCCTGTTCACATCTTTCGCTCAGTTTTTAATCACATTTTTGATTTCTTGTTACTGAAATTTAATTGAGCATATGTTTTTAATTTTGGAGGTCACATTGCCTATGTCCTTATATTTGTTGATACTTATTAATTAATACCTGGGTGGAATTGCTTAAATTCTGGTTTTCTAAACTTTTGAGGAATTACAAAACTGTTTCAAAGCAGCTGTACCCATTCTATATTTTCTTCTGTGTATAAAGATTCCAAATTTGTTTTCCTTTTCATTATGCCACACCTGGAAATGCTCTGATTTATTCCTGGCTCTGTACTCAGGGATAGTCCTGGCAGGACTCTGGGGAATATATGGGTACTAGAAATTGATTCTGGCTTGGTCAGATGTAAAGCAAACACCGTATCTGTTGTCTTCAGCCCCACTATTCCAGATTCTTGTCATCATTTTTAACACTGGTTATTCGTAATGTTTTTGATATAGCTGAACTCTCCAACTTAGTATAAAATTCTATCATATTTTGGTTCAGTTTAGCATATTCAGATCCTTTAAGAAAAGCTTTATGCCACCAAATGTGCCTTTTAATGGAATATTTAGTCTGTTTACATTTAATGAAACTACTAATAAGGTATGATGCATATTTTCCATTATGCTGTTTGTTTTCTAAATCTTATTTTTTCTCTATCTTCTTTTCCTCCTTTGATATTTTAGATTTTTCTAGTGTACCGTTGTGTGTGTGTGTATGTGGGAGTGCATGGGGGCAGGGCCATTATCCTAGTGGTGCTCAGGGATTTCTGGGAATATTTACAGAATGATGCTAGTTCAAAAAAATTTTTAGACTAGTAAATATTTCTCCTGGGTCTTTACGGAGAGATCATGCTTGGAAAACTCACGGGATCCACATGCAGTGTTGGGGATCGAACCCATGTTGCCTGTGTATGGCACAAGTGTCTTATGTCTGTAGTATCTTTTCAGTCACATCGTGTACCATTAAATCCCTTTGTCATTTATTTCATTATTTTTTATTATTTTCTTGATAGTTTCTTTGTAAGTCACAATTCCATCACTGTAAAAGCATGGGAAGATAATTACAAACTTAAAATCTTAAATACATAAACTTTGATCTTATAGTCCATTCTCTGAACCATCTTTAGTACTACTAGTTCTACATAAATTATATCAATTTTCCATACATATCCATCTACACTGAATTTTAGCTATGGCTGTGTGCAATTATCTTATTAAATAGAATAATACTATCTCCCTGGCCCTACATTACTTCTTTCTTAATGCTTATAAGATTCTCTTTTTGTCTTCAAAGCAGTGTTATGAGTAAAAATATTTATATTTTGCATATCATCGTATTTTATAGTTTTCTGTTACTGACAATTTTTGTTTATTTTCATTCAGGTTACTACTCTTTGATGTACTTAAGTTCATTCTGGAGGACACTCTTTAGCTTTAATTGTACTGCACATTGTTAATGACCACACTATTGTCAGGGTTCATTTATTTGAGGTTGAAGGATAATTTTGCTTTGTATTAAATTCTTTTATTTTTGTTTCAGCACTATTAATATGTCATTCCATTGCCTCAGGTTCGCTTCTGATGAAAATTAGTCATGAATCTTACTGAGGATCCCTTGTCCTGATATTATTTCATTTTCTATTATTGGTTTTGGTGCATTTCTGACTGATCAGGGCTTACCCTTGTCCTTGAATTTAGGAATAATACCTGGAAAACTTGGGGGGCCATATGGGATGCCAGGAAATGATCCTGGATTGTTCACTATAATGCAAGTTCCCTATGCTCTGTACTGCTTTTCTACTATCTCCCTGGTCCTACATTACGTATTTCTTAATGCTTGTAAGATTTTCTTTTTGTCATCAAATTTGATCATCTGTTTACAATATGTCTTGATGTGACTGGATTATATTTGATTGAAGTTTATAGACATCAGTGTATGTATAGGTTAGTATTTTAATAAAATTTGGGACTGACGAGATAGTACAGAGGGTAGGGCACTTGCCTTGCATACTGTCAACCTGGATTTTATCTCTAGTACCCTATTTGGCCCCTAAGCTCTGCCAGGAATGATCCTTGAGCCCTGAGCAAGGAGTGAGTCCTGATCAGCACTCATGTGTGACTCCAAAACCTAAATAAATATGTAAAAATTGGGGATACTTATGGAAATTATTTCTTTGAATATTCTTAGTTTTTCCTCTTTCCTTTCCTCTGAAACTTCCATTATATCTTGGGAGTTGACTTATAAGTGATCCCTGCCACCTCTGAAGCTCTGATTTTTTATTCCTACCTTTTAAACCCATGGCATCCTCCATGCAGAGTATATGCTCTATCACTGAGCCTTATCATCAGTCCTTTCTGTTTTGAAGATGGTAATTGCAATTGGTCACTCTTCAAGGTTGCAAATTCTTTGTTTTTCCCTTGCATAATCAAACAAATATCCTTCTGAACGCCCCACCCCCATGCTGCAGTTCACTTGTTTAACTTCAATTATAACAATTTATAAAAATTGAATTTCAATATATTCCTGAAAAATATTTTTTGTGAAGTTAAAGCTAACATTTGACCCAGAGATTCTACTTCTTGGTATCTACCCCCTAAATACAAAAACATTCATTTGAAAAGATAAATGCACTTCTGTGTTTATTGAAGCACTTACAGAAATAGCTAGATATGTAAAAGGTCTATATTCAATGACAGATAATGGGTAAAGAATTTTTTATATATATGCATACATATATCAAATACACAACACCTGAACACCTGAAGAACCTGAACACCTGAAGAACCTGCCGTCAGTACTCATCAATACACTGGCTCAGCTCTTCACACGCTACCTGTCTGAAT
>JAOXYA010373811.1:0-18026 GCA_028565675.1 Sorex palustris
ACACACAGATACATATAAACATACACACAAGGAGACACAGACATACATATTCAGACACACACACACACACACACACACACACACACACACACACACTCACACACACTCGCACACATTCAGACACACTGACATTCAAACACACACTTCACACACACACTCTCACTTGCACACTGACATTCATACACTCACACACATTCATAGACACACTGACACTCAGACACTTGTATACTCTCACACATGTGCACACACTCACACACTCATCCAGTCTTCATACACTCACTCAATCACACTCACGTACTCACACAGTGATATTCGTACACTTACACACTCATTTACACACACCCACATATCCACACACATGTACGCTCACACTCACAAAGGCACACACACTCAAATGAGCACACTCAGGCCCACGCCTGTACAAACACCCCCGCTGCACATGTGTGTGCACTCTCACACTCAGCCTGTATGAACAGAAGCTCCGCGGAGACTCACCGTCATTCCTGAGGATGAGCGGCGTGGGAGGCCCCAGGACCTTGTGGTTGGTCACCGTGTTGGTGACCACACAGGTGTAGTTGCCCACGTCCGACCTCTCCACCTTGGCGATGTACAGGTTCCCGGTCTCCTGGGAGACGAAGCGGCGGCCGTCCTGGGGGGAAGGGTAGTCGTTGAAGATCCAGGCGTAGCTGAGCTCTGCAAGCACAGGGAGCATGTCACGGTGGGAGCCCAGTCGGGACACCCGCAGCCTCTCTGCAGCGTTCAGCACCAAGTCGCCCATGTGTGGGCGAGTGTCCGGGCCCCATGGGGTCAGGATATTTCCTCTCTCGGGCACACCAACACAGAGGACTAGCGGACGTGGAACATGAGGGGCGGCCCTGTGGCGAGCAGCGTGTCACAGACAAATGGGACCTGGCGTTTCTGCTCCTGGGAGACCCCGGGAGAGGAAGTGGGGTGCGGGCACCCGTCTGCTCCCAAGGGCCAGCGGCAAGCCCCCAGCAACGGGTGAGCGCTGGAGCACGGGGCTGCGCCCAACAACAGATCTCCCCTCTAGGAAGAAACGCAAGCTGGCCGTCGGCGACGTGGGCCGGGACTGGGACTTGGGCCGGTGGGAGGAGTCAGAGGGATGAGTAAAACCAGGTGGGGCGAAGGCAGCCAGACGGGGCAGGCAGGGCCCGCGCAGGCACAGTGAGACTCTGCCCACCGCCTGGAGGTGCCCAGGGGGAGGGTGGCAGGCCCCCGGGCAGTGGAGAGAGGGTGGCACGTCAGAGATGCTCTGAGAAGGTGCTACGCCATCCCTCGAGAGCACAGGTGGGCCTAGAAGCCGATGGTCCCGACAGACAGACGCAGACACGATGGATTTCTCCAGAAATCAGGGGCTGGCGAGTGCTCTCGAGCCACGGGCACCAGCACAATCAGTCCTGAGTGACCCCGCACCCCACTGCAGCCCGCACTGGGCACGCCTTCCCATCACAGACTGGAGCTGCCCCTGTGCTGGACACATGCGGGCTGAGGGGGACCAGCATGGCGCTCCGTGCTCCCCGTGCTCCCCAGATCCCCGTGCTCCTCATGCTCTCTTTGCTCCCCGGGCTTCCCCGCTCACCGTGCTCCCCAGATCCCCGCGCTCCCTGTGCTTCCCAGATCCCCGTGCTCCCTGGCTCCTCATGCTCCTGGCTCCCCGTGCTTCCCCGCTCCCTGTGTTCCTTGTGCTCCCCGACTCCCCGTGTTCCCTGTGCTCCCTGGCTCCCTGTGCTTGCCATGCTACCTGGCTCTCCATCCCCCCAGCTCCCTGTGCTCCCCATGCTCTCAGCTTCCTGTGCTCCCTGCCTCTCCGTGCTCCCCAGCTCCCCGTGCTTCCTGGCTCCCACAATCTGCTCCTTTCCCAGTCACCCGGAACTTGGCAGGCAGGAGCAAAGTCGCCCTCTGAGCCCCGAGAGGGTGGCTGTCCCCGTCCGCCTTCCTGCCCTCATGTGCAGAGCCTCAGCTCGCTGGGGAGGATGAAGCCGACATGACGAACCCAAGGACGGTCACTCGCTACACGTGCACTGTGAGCATAAACCGTCTCATTCTAATCCTTTGGTTCTGGGCCACACCTGGCGCTGCCCAGGGCTCACTCCTGGTGCCACCCGGGGACTGTCACAGGTGCTGGCGTTTGCGCCCTTTTGGCCACAGGCAGGTCAGGCTCCCGCACTGTCTGGCCTGTACTTTGACGAACGAGCTGGAAAGTGCTGCCCTCCCAAGGGGGAGAGCACAGAGCGTGGGCACAGGGCAGAGTCTTGGCTCCCTAAGAGCCAGAGACTGGCCAGAGCCAGCCCCTCCCTGGGCCCCCCAGAAAGCTGCTCCTCAGAGGGACACTCGGGAGTGGTTGTGGGGGTTGAGGCCGGCATCTGGGGAGATGCAGCAGCTGCAGCAGCCCGTGCTCCGAGGGGCCAGTGCGGCTGTGGGCTGCCCCACTCTCTCTCCTCAGTCTCCCGGGGGGGCCTGGGGCCACAAGAGGTGGGCGGGGGGAGGGGTGTCTGGAGGCGCCGCTCTGAGCTGGGGTCCCCGGAGGACGGGGCAGTCCTTCAGCTCTTCCCTTCCAGAGAGCAGCCAGGGTGGCCTCGTGAGGCCTGTGGGGGGGTGAAGGGGTGGGAACCTCCACATGGCCCCTTGCCATTAACCCCAGTCAGTAAAGCTGCCCCTGGGATCTGCCTCTGTCATCACCCTCCTTCCAGACAAAGGAGGGTCCGGGGGGCCTCCACTCTCCCGGGTTAGGGCGCCTGCACGGGCATTACCGAGAGATATAATCATGTTGGCGGAGAATGGCTAATCATCCTGTTTACGCCGCGCCTGTAATTGGAGGGACCCCATGCTGGTGTCAAGAGGATGTGCCGTGCAAACGGGCGAGCAAACCCACAGCTGTCTCCTCCGGAAATGGCCCTGCGGGGTCCGGGAAGGCCAGCGTGGCCATGAAGGGGGGGCCTGGGGAGGAGCGCTCCTCACTTGCTGTAGAGTGGAGAGCCCAGATCTGCAAAGTGAGCCATCCTGAGCGTCTCCCTGTCTTACCAGCCACCAGGCGAGCTCTGGGCCAGTGTCACCCGCCTTCCCCAGTCACGGCCCCTTACAAGTGAGAAAGGACTCGGCCAGTCCAGGAGCCATCAGTCCCCTGGCCCCAAAGGGAACAGGAGCAAATCTATGAAGCTGCTGATCCCCTGCACTGCTCACTGCTGGCCGCCAGGGACCCTGGATTCCTCGGGAGAAAGGTGGGGCGGGGGGCTCGGAGCTGCCTGGCCATGGAGACCACCAGAAGCAGGGGCCCGCTCTGCGGCTTGTCCGAGGAGGAAGGTCAAAGTTCCCCGGATGCATGCTCACACAAGCCCTATCTCCATCCCAAAACGGGCAAGCTGGGAACCACGACCGGTATGTGGGCCGGCAGCACTCTGGGCACACAGACAGCAGCGGGGAGTTAGTTCTTCGTCAAAACTGGGACCCCATTCCATAAACAGGTCCGGGGGTCTATTCAGAGGCCATCGAGTTAGGGAAAGAGGGGCAGGACGGGGCTAGGGCACCCGCTGTGCACGCAGCTGACCCTGGGTTCATCCCGGCACAGCCTGGCTGGAGGCTCCAACATCACAGTGGGTGGACCAAAGGCCCCTACACCTCCCAAATAATGAATTATGGGGATTTTTTGCCCCAAGGTGTAGGTCACAGCCCCCTCACCTGCTCACAGAGCCCCGAGGGGCTTATCAGAGGGGGGCCCCAAGACAGGAAAGGTCTGTCTGTCTGCTCCACACACCCGAGCACAGACAGAGGTGCCGTGAGCTCCATCCACACATCTGCCATCCCACACATGCCTTTTCTCACACCCACGACTCGGCCATGGACCCAGTTAGCGGAATGACTTCACCTCACCCCGCAGGAAATCCCACCGAGAGTGTGAACTGCCCCTCACAAACAACAGAAAATGTTGGTTCAGGTTGCAGAGCGCTTGGGAACAGAAATCCCACGCTCGCCCTGGAGCCAGGGAGGGAGCAAGGCAGAGCTGCTGGCAGCGGCGGGCAGGGAGCACGGGTGAGCCCTCTCTCCCCGTGCATGGTGGGTCCTGAAGAGCAAAGGGAGCCAGAAGTTCTACGGTACCCCTGAGCTCTGGCCTCTGAGCTGCCCACTCCTGCCCACGCCCCCAGTCAGGGCACCTTTTATAGAGACGCCGCTGGTGTTGGCCCGCAGCAGTACGAGTCACGGCACCACACTTTCACTATTCTGGGTGATAAGGAGCGGAAGGAAGGAACCACAAACACCTGTGTGGGCAAACACGGCAAAGGTGCCCGGCGGCTGGCCCAGAGTGGCAGGTGCCAGGGCCCAGCACCCCTTCCCTGGGAAGCAGGCGTGCCACACCCCCGCAGATGCAGCCCCGGTCACACTTTTTTGGGCAACAGACAAGACACCTCCACATCCCCCTGCGGACCAAAGTCTATTTTTATGAGAGCGCGGCAAGGATTCAGTGGGTACATGGGCTGTTACCAGCGAGTTCTCAGGCACCCCCGGAATCAGCCTCCCTCTTCCCTCCCTCCCCCAGGGACTTCCCAGGAATATTTACGCTTATCCAAACTTGACAGATTTCTTTTGATAAGTTTCCACACACTAATTGCTCTGGAAGTGACAGACAGTTGCTGTCCCATTGGCAATTTGTGACAGCCGAGTAAACAGCGCCTTGGAAGGCAGCGCCGAGTCGGAGGCGTCAAGCGTGGTTGGAAAACGCTGACGGTTAGAATGTGGTTGGCGTCCAGCTCCCCGTCCCACCGAGAGTCTCCGACGTCACTCCCGTCATGCCCTGCACACACCCGCCAAGGTATGTGTGAGCGAGCCCCGCGCTCAGGCTGGCTGGGAGCAGCCCCCGTGTCTGCAGTGGCCTCAGGGGCGCTTTTCTTTACGGGGGGCCCCAGCAGGGTTGGGGGGGACACTCCCAGCTCAACCAGGCCAGACAGGTCAACAGAATGACCTGAGGCTTTGGGTAGTGTGGGCCGTGTGGCGCTGGGGATCAAACTAGGGGGGCCCAGAAGGGTGCTGGCAGGTCCAGGTGAGTCTCCAAGGATGCAGTTCTGCAGGGCTCTGCGGTGCTGAATGACCTGGACTATGTGATACCAGGGTCAAGCCAAGCTCAGCTGCCAGCCACGCCTCGCCTGAGAGACCTTCCTTGATCCCCAAAGATTTCCCTCTGGACAGAGCCTGTGTCCAGTCCCTTCAGCCTCATAGACCAGAACCGGAAGTCTGAAATGGCTGGCCCGGGAAAGAGGAACCTCACCCCCTCCCAGAGCCCATCGAAGCTGGCTGGCTGTGGGGGTACCAGGTAGCCTCGGAGTCTCCTGCATGCAAATTCCATGATGATGCAGGTGTGTGTGTGTGTGTGTGTGTGTGTGTGTGTGTGTGCACTAAACCAGCCACGTTAATTCAACAGGTGAGAAAGTGGGGCCCACAAGGTCAGTGTTTGCTGAAAATACACAGTTCAGCAAGGCTGACTGATTGGCAAGGCTGAGATGAGAGCTTTGACACACACAGGTTTGTACATACAACAATACAAACTTGAACATCATGCACGCAAACATGCCCATATGCAATCATGCAGATGCACGCACACAAGTGCACACATACACACACACACACACACACACGCACATTGCTTCCCCTGTATCTTGTAAGCCCCATGCTACACAGGACACAGTCTGGGGGAGCAGCAGACCGGAGCCCTGGATTCATCTTTGCGCTGAGACAAGTCTCACTCTGAGGACTGGCTCTGGCTGAGGGATCTCACACTTTCCCAACACCTGCCCCCCTCTGGGTGCTGCGGGCTTCAGTTCAAGCAGGTTCGTTGTTGGTTTTTGTTGTTTCTGAAGCCAGAAGGTGTGAGAAGCATGCCTTGAGCCATTCTCCAGATGAGATGGTTGTGAAAGCATTGCCGGCGTCCCTGTCGGCAGCTCAGACGTGGAGCAGGTGGCTGGCAGCATCGGGGAGGGGCCCTGACATGGGAGGACCTGGGTCTGGGTGTCTCGGCACAGGGACACCCTGAGCTTCGGTGCTTCTCAGCGGTCAGAGCTGGGCCCTCATGGTGACCAGAGGCAGCTCCTGCTGCCCATGATGGCTCTGCACCCGAATGCAGGCTGCCTGCGAGTCCCCCTGGCCCTCCAAGGGACGGCGAGAAGCATGACACAGAGAGTATTTGCGATGGGAGCAGAAGGGCCGCTGTGTGCGCCCTGATGCGGGCAGCAGGGCCGAGTGCGAGGTGCTGGGAGCTGTCCTGAGTGTGAGCCCAGACTGAGGTGGAGTGCTTAGGCAGAGACCCCAGAGTCCCATGGGGCCTGGGACCAGGGACCAGCACCCTGGGTACTGGAGAGTCTGCAAGGCCAGACTGAATTAGGCAGTGTCCTTGGGCGAAGGGGTACCTGCCACCTACCACCGTGGCACTTAAACCTGTCACCAAGCACCTAACACCATGGGTACTTAACTCCTAGCACCACAGGCACTTAACCCCATCTCCCTGGCTACTTAACTGTCATCTCCATGGGCACCCATCACCTAACACCTCCCCCTTCAAGGCCCATGCTCACTGCTTCTTCCATGCCTCAATTTTATTGGCTAAATTTGACATTTTTCAACACCTCCTCTTCGGTAAACAGCCACATGGGGGCAAGATTTCCCCCAAATCCGGCCGGCACCAGGGGAGGCCCTGGGTGAGCTGTTCTGCCTGCGGGAAGTACCCAGAGATGCAGGTGAGGCTAGTCTGAACCCCTCACTCATCACTGCAGGGGCTGAACTCGAAAAGGCCCCCTTGGTGGGCGCCTTCAGCCTGGGCTCCTAGCGGCAGGGCAGGAGCAGGACTGGAGCACCTGGGACGAGGGGGCGTGTCTCCCGAGGGGCGTGTCTCCCCCAGGGGGCGTGTCTCTCTCCCCAGGGGCGTGTCTCTCTCCGAGGGGGCGTGTCTTCCCAGAGGGCTTGTCTTCCAGGCTTCTGAGAATGGGGAAGACACCCTAGCTAGCTGGACGGTACGAGCATCTCACACCTGAGGGCTTTGGTTCTGTTGCTGGTGGTGGTCTGGGCCACACCTGGTGGTGCCAGGGCTGGACCCCCACACTCCAGCCCGCTGAATTCTCTCTCCAGCCCGGATGGCCAGTCTGTTCCTGGTCCAGGAGAGGAAGCTGGACCTTAATGTCGGGCTTAGCTGGAGGGTCAGCAGTGTCCCCGGGGCTGGGCGCCTGGGGGGCCACAGCAGGGAGACGGGGCCTGACGCTGCGGCTCACTCCAGCCCGGCTGGGCAGATCAGCAGGCATGAAGGGTCCTGTCAGCCAGGCCGGCTGCTGCCTGCTCCTTCGCCCGCAGACACTCAGTGGGCCCTGCTCTGGGCAGAGAGACACGCCCACGGTCACGAGGGGCAGGCTCCAGCACCAAAGTGTGCGGGTAGGACCCGGGGCCTGTAGGGTCCAGCCTGCTTAGGGCCCCCCGAGTGCCCCTGGGCAGGACCTTGAGCAGAGACAGTGTCCGGGGCCCGTCTCAGAGCCTGGCACATTCCCCGCCGCACTGAGGGCTGAAATCAGGCGGGGTTGCTCCACACCCTGCAGCTACCGAGACCAAGGGCTGTCCCAGAAGGAGGAATTGGAGGTGCGGCTGCCCTGGGCCCCTCCGAAGCATGTGCAGGGGAAGGACACACAAGTCAGGACACGGGGTCTGCCACACACGGGGTCCAGCACACATGATCCAGCGCACACACAGAGCCAAGTACACGCAGAGTCCAGCACACACGGGGCCCAGCACACACAGGACCTGGGGAAGGTGTTGCAGGTTGTTATTGGCCAAGCCTTTGTAGCTTGTGGGTCGTCTATTCATGCAAACCCCTTCTGCATCATTCAGTCATGTTAGCAGACCAGAGCATCCTCCATGATTGATCAGGAGAGCAAAACTGACATCTCATCTGAGCACGTATTCTTCCGAAATGTTCACATTTGTTAGGCGTTTGCTTCATCTTAGAGGTAAGATCAGCTTTCCAGAAAGGAAAGTGAGGGAAAGAGAGAAAAAAAGGAATGGAGACGAAGCATTGCAAAGCTAGCCCAGAAAATAAAAGCACCTGACCACTTATACAGTGCTAGCCACTTATGCGAATGAGATGGAGGAAAATCAAAACTTAAAATTAATATATTCCCTGTAAATTGGCCCAGCCTCTTTGGAAAACAGTATGGAGATTTTTCAAAAAAATTAAAAATAGAACTCCATCTGATCTAGCAACTTAGGAATCTATCCCAAGAACAGAAAAACATGAATCCAAACAGTTTCCTTACACACCTATGTTAACTGCTGTGCCATGTACAACGGGCAAAATCTGGAGACAACCCAAGTATCCCAAGACGGCTAGCGCGGGTCAAGATGCTACTGGATCTGCAAAGAACCCTCTGGGCGCTCAGGGTGAGGACCACTTGTCTTCTGCTTCAGTTGGATTGAACTGGAGGGTGCAGGCTAAATGTGGTAAAGAGAGACAAATTCTGAGGGTGGCGGACACAGCATGGAGCAAGAGGACAACCAGGGGAGCCAGCCCATAGAGTCTCTCCTCAGAACTCGGGGGGAGCAGGCAAGTCCAGTGGGCCATGGTGAGAGGGTCCTGGGGCCTTGCTGGTGGGCGGGGGGTGGTCATCTGCATCCCCAAAAATACAGTTCTTTTTTTTTTGCTTTTTGGGTCACACCCAGTGAAGCATAGGGGTTCCTCCTGGCGCGGCACTCAGGAATTACTCCAGCTAGTGCTTGGGGGACCCTATGGGATGCTGGGACTAGAACCCAGGTCGGCTGTGTGCAAGGCAAATGCCTTCCCTGCTGTGCTATCACTTCGGCCCCACATATAGTTCCTGTCAAGGACTATTATCACAATTAAACGCCAATCTGGAAATAAACGGCATCTCTATCTTTCTAGAAGTAGGAGGAGTGGGGAGAAGAGGGAGTGCGTTGGCACAGTGAATTCTCTGGGCGCAGAGAAGCTTCTCGACCCCCCGGGCCCCAGGCAGGGTCCGAGCCAGAGCAGGGAGGCACGCGGAGACAGTCCACACCAGCCGGGTTGGGGTCTGGCAAGGATTTTCATCCCCAGGCCCCCTCCTCTGTCCCCGCTCTGTGGGGCTCCCACCAGCCTGGACAGGTGGCCAAGTCACTTAAGCCTCGATGCCTCCATGATCTCACCTGGAGGGAAGGGGGAGCCTTCACCCTGGAGAGCCAAGAACTCTGTGCAAACAGCTGGGACCAAGGAGCTACTGATGGGGAGAAGCACCAGATGTCCACCTGCAAGTAATGTCCACCGATGGCAGGGCAGCCTCACGGGGGCTGGCTTTGGGAATGGCCCCGGCTGGGTGGACATTTAGGAGCCTGACTGCCCTGCAATACCGATCACAGGGACACGAGGGAAGGGGCGCCTTGGGCAGATATGCAGGGGCTGTCCTCACAGACGCAAGGGAGCAAGAGGCTGGCCACAAGGAGGAGGGAGTCTCTGCCCCTGACCTCTCTGAAAGTGGACAGCGCTGCGGAATGGATAGGACTTCGCTCAACTCAGCGTGTGGTCATGAAGATTGATTTTAAAAGTGTGTGCAAAGGGGCTCCAGGGAGCGTGAGGCCACATTCAGGGGGACAGACGGGCACCAGGACGGCATGCAGAGCCACATGGGGTGCCCCGGAGAATGCCTTCTTCTGTGGAGGAAAATGAGGGTCAGCGTCTCCACGATCACGTCAGGGCCTCAGGCCCGGAGTAAGTGTCAGGAATATGAGTGTCACTCCCCACCCCGGGGGTCTAGCTCAGACTGTCACTTTAAATCGGCAAACGGGTTGAGAGAGGTTCAATAATTGACAGGGCCCAGCTCCTGACTCCTTCTCTGCGCCAGAGCCGGCCTTTCTGGTCACCATGGCAACTGTAAACACTAATGATCATGCACGTTCTTAAGCAGAAAGTTCCCCCAGGGAAGGGGGAAAAAATCTATCTCTGGCAAGAAGGGAAATATGATTTGAATTCCCAGCTGTGTGTCTCTGAGCTCTTGTCCACACGCGGGTCTCTCAAGGGGCCTCGCTCAGGGTTTTCACTCCTGTCTGCCCACAACAGGAGTCGGGGGGCTCGGGGCACCCAGCTCCTGCAGGACAGGGAAGGGCAATGAGAGGCCCAGGGGGAGTTAGGGCGGATGCGGCATGGGATCTCAGTGCGGGTCAGCCAAGCCCGGGGTGATGCCAGTGGCCCTGCAGCAAAGGTCGCTCAGGGGAACCTCCAGTCTCACTGACACTCAATTCCGCCCAGTGGGGCGAAACTGCAGCCAGGGTGGAGCCTCTGCCCCAACTTCCATTGGGCCGAGCGGGTCCTGTGGCCCAAGCACTGGGCAGATGCGTGGCCAGTGTCCCAGAAGCCCCCGTGGCCTGCTGGGAAGGCCCAGGGGAGCACAGTGGCTGCGCTGGCCGGCCCCTGGGGCCCCTGGCTCCCTGTCCCCCAGTCTCTGCCCCATCCCAGAACAGGGTGTGTGTGTGTGTGTGTGTGTGTGTGTGTGTGTGTGTGTGTGATGGTCTCTGCTCAGTGTGTGCATGTGTGTATATATTCACTGTTCAGTGCATGTATGCGTGTGTTGTTTACTGTGTGTATACTGTGTGTATTGTATTGGTCACTGCTCCGTGTGTGTATGTGTGTGCGTGTACATGTGCGCATTGATCACTGTGGCATGTTTGTGCTGATGTGTGTGTTGCAGGTGTGTGTGCACATGTGTGTTGGTCACTGCTCTGTGTGTGTGCACATGTGTGTTGGTCACTGCTCTGTGAGTGTCTGCGCATGTGTGTTGCTCAATGATCTGTGTGTGTGTGTGTGTGTGTGTGTGTGGTGTGTGTTGGTCACTGCTCTGTGTGTGTGATGTGTTGCTCAGTGATCTGTGTGTGTGCGTGTTGTGTGTGTGTTGTGTGCGGGTCACTGCTCTGTGTGTCTGCATCTGCCCGGTCATAGGGGACAGCACAGGCTTGTGGCTGAACTTACCCTCACTTCTGATGTGCCGACCCGGTCAGTTCAGATTCCTGCCACACTCAGATCCCAGAGTGGACACTGATTACTGACCCCTTGAATGAGGTCAGGCCTTCCACGCACTGGCTTCATTAAGGGCTCGAGTTTTCTTCACCTTCTGGAAACTTCTTTACCAGCTGCTGAGCTGGAGGTCAGTCTCCCACTGACCTTGTGACTAAGCCCAGCAACCCAGTGACCCATCACAGGAGCCAGGGTCAGGGGTCACTCTCGGCTGACACGGTCAATCTCTCTCTGGACCCCCTGCCTTTTCTCTCCCGACCCTTACAGGCTCAGTGCCAGAGTCCAGACCAGACTCTCGGGCCACGGCAGGATCCCTCCGGGCCACAGCACGCGTTCACTGCGCCAACTTGCCTCCAGTCTCAGAACACGTGTTCAGTGGCCCAGGTGACAGCAGGTGGGCGGCGCCAGGTCCAGGTGGATTTCCTGGCTCTGGCCCCCAGCTGTGCCCGGTGTCCTCAGGGAGAGGCGGGAGGGGCACCGGCTAGGCTCAGGGCGGCTCCGACACTGCAGGGAGCCAGAGCTGGTGACTCGGGCGCTCGCCCGGCTTCCCAGAGGCCCTGCAGCCCTGGGTTTGAGGAAGCAGAGCCAGCAGAGGTGAGGCATGAGGGAGAGGAGGCTGACGAGGACGAAGGGTGTCGGGACGAGAAGGAACGGTGCAGCCTCACCCCCAGCACCCCCACAGGCTCCAGGCGGCTCTCCCGCCCAACCCAAGCCTCCTTCCCTGCTTCCCATGCTGTGGGCCTGCTCTGAAACGCTGCTCGGAGCCCACCCCAGGAGCATGAGGCGAGGGGCCCGTGGGCGAGCCCGGCCGAGTGCAGCTCCAGGAGCAAGAGCATCATCTGTGCTAAATATTTCATGCCATTGATTGCTAGAGAGGATTTCTGTATCTACCATCATTTATTAATAGGCCGGCTGGCTATTTACGGAGCGGAAGGTGTTCTGGGTGGTCCCTGGAGGGAGGCCCTGCCCCTGCCCTTCTCCCCTCTGCTCTGAGCCCACCCCACGCTGCGTCACCATCCCGTGACAAAGCTCACAGGCCCCCTGCTTCCGCTGCTCATTCCCAGGCTGGCATGGTGGGAAAAGGGCCGAGGAACCACCTGAGGATAGAGCCCGCGTCAGCCTCGTGGCCCCCAAATGGCGATCACCCCCTGGTTCCCACGTCCCCACTCTCTGTCGCCTTGGCTGCCTGCCTCAGGGGGTCAGTCCCACTGGGTCCCCTGGAGGCTCATTGTGAATCGGGCAGTCTCTGTGCCCTGAGGATGGGTGGCATGAGGAGAGCAGTGGGCAGAGGTGGGCAGGGGGAGGAGCAGAGAGCCAAGGTCACATGTTGTCTTGGGAGTGTGGTGCCGGGCATCTGGGCCAAGCTAAGCGCACGTGGGCAGTGCTCGGCAGGTCACTAGCAAGCAGAATCGCTCCGGGGTCACCCCTGGTCAGTGCCAGGACGATGTGGCAGCTCCGTGAGGCCGGGAGCTGCAGGGTCAGGCGGGGAACCTGCAAGTGCGTGGGGAGCTTCTGCCCACGGACACGCCACGAGCCGTGAGTCACGAGAGGACTCCACCCACGCAGGGACAGGGATATGTGCTGGGGACAGGCCCGCCTCCTCCACCTCTCCTCGGGCCTTCCTGCCGGGACGTGGACACCCCCACACTCTTGAGAAGCAGGAGATTCTCACAGCAGAACGGGCAGGAGGCAGAACAGGTTCCCACTGTTCTCCTCAGAATGCTCGAGAAGGCTGCAGCACGGCTGGGCAGGACGCTGAGACACAGGAGGGGGCTCAGGGCTCCTGTGAGAGAGCCCTGGGGGCGCGGGGGGCCCAGGGACTCGATGCCCTCTCGGTGTTGCTGCCCCTGAGTCTAAAGGGCTTCTCCACCGTGTTTCAGAGTGACCGGGTCAGCCCTGACCAGCCCTCCTGCCTATGACCAGCCTCTGTCCCCGGAAAAGATCAGGGTTTGCCCTCAGACTCATCCTCCCATGGATGCTGTCGTGGCGGGATGCCGGATAAACGTGGTCACGGAATAAAATGAAATTCCTGTGAGTGCCGTGTAGCCTGGAGGAGGAGGCCACGGCCGCCAGGACAGGGACAGGGACAGGGAGACGTCTCTGCCCACACCCACCCTCTTGGGGAGCCCAGGACGTACGCAGTGGACATCTGCCTGCAGCAGGCGCCCAGCGAGCAGCACACGAGGTGGCAGGGACGCCGACACAGGGAGGGCCGCGTGGGCCAGGTGCGTCCTTCCCCCTGAGGCTACAGCAGGAGGGTCAGCAGGAGCAGGGAACGGCCCTTTCCTGATCCGCTTTCTCCGACGAGCAAGTTCTGGGGAGTGAGGGCGGAGTTGCCGGGAGTCAAGCTAGTCGAGTGCTGGTGGGTGGGCGGGCACCGCCTCTGACGCCGGGCACTCCCCTGCCGCTGGGTGAGGCTGCATGCGGGCTGACCCCCGGCTGAAGTGACTGTTAGCTCCGATGGCCTGCACGCAGACACGAGAGGCGGGTCTCTCCCTGAGTGGGCTGCATTCCTGCATCACCTTCGTGGGTGACACGGAAAACTGGTGAGAGACTGTTGCTTCCGTCCCCCGCGCTTGCCCTGGGGCTGCCCCACCCCTCGGATTCACATCCTAGAGGAGAACAGAAGCTGAGGGAAAGGAATGAGGGTCCTAGCCTAGCGGTACTGGCAGGAAGTGCCAGCCCCTCACCCGTGTTGACAACAGTCAGAGAATCAAACGCCCCCCTGCCGGGTCTGTCCCTCTGGCCACCTCTTACTATGCCAGGTCCAGCGTCGTTTGGGAAATCTGGGGCCCCGAGATAGGCTGGGCTGAGGCACTAAGTGCAGCTGACCCTGGTTAAGTCCTGGAAACCCCCCCCCCCCCACACACACACTGCCCAGGGTGACCCTGAGCACAGAGCCGGGAGCAGGGCCTGAGCAGGGCTGGGAGGTCAAGTCCTCACCGCCTCTGGGCTGGCTGTGTTCCTAAGAGGAAGGAGGGTGGTAGGGAGGCCCCAGAACAGAGAAGAGCGTCCCCAGGGGCCACCGGCGGGCGTGCGACCACCTCTCCACCTAGGTGGGCCCCTGGCTCTGGTCCAGTCGTGTGGGCAGGTTCAATGGCCCTTGTGGGGGCTGTCCCTGCCCAGGCAGGGCCCCATTGGTGCTGGAAAAGTGGGTCAGCAGAGAGCCAGACCCCAGCACAAACACGGGCCTGCGAGTGGGAGGCCCCCACCCCCAGTCTTTGCTGTGGGACCACCAGGAGAGGGGGGGGTGCCAGCCACTCTTCCGGCACTGCCGAGTCTGTCCTGCAGGGGGCGCTGTCCAGCAGCAGGTGAGCCTCGTATTCACGTGCCAATCCCTTGCCGCTGGTCTATTCTGAGTTGTCCTTGGTCCTTTCAGGTTTGGACCAAAACAGAACCCCCCACCTCCACTCTCCTCACACACACAAAATGGTGGGTTTTCAGTAATCTTTTCCCCAGCCCCCTGGGTTTTCACTTGGATGGCAAAGCAATGAACAGACACTCCAGATCTTAAAGGAAAATCCCGGCAGACTTCACATCATTCTTTCCCAACAAGGAACTGAAAACGGTTTCATGACACTTACCCGTCACCTCTGGGGTGGACGCCTCCATGGGCAGAAAGGGTGCTTTCAAACTAACTGGGCCCTCCGCAGGGCTCCATAGGGCAGTTAGGGACAGACGTTTGGGATATTTGGTGGGTGTCGGGCCAGTGCAGTGGTTTATTCAGGGTTTGCTTCTGACCGCATAGGGGGGGTCACTCCTGGCACTCAGGGTTTATGCCTGACTCTGGGAAGAGCTCAGGGGACCTATGTGGAGCCTGGAATGAGCCCTTGCCAGCTGCGTGCAGATGCCCGCACTGGCTCTGCGGCCCCGTCTGTGCTGTTGGGGCACGTGCACGCTCTCCCCCCCCCCATGGTTCCATGGGGATAGAAGGAAGTATCTGGGCTTGAGTCTGAAGGACTGACCACCCCCACCCCTGGAGGGATCACACCTGGGGACTCTGGCCAGGGGATTGGGCATAAGGTGCTCTGGGTCAAAAACAGGCAGAGTAGCCCTATCCAGTCTACAGCCAGGTGCTCGGCTGTGGGCCCACGCCAGTCCCGGTCGGACTGGGCATAGTCTGTGAGCCCTGTGCAACGCCATGACTGCAGGAGAAACCAGGAGCTTCTGGCGTTTGGTAACGGTTCTTGCCGGAGGGCAGAGCAGGAGTACAGTGGGCAGGGCACTTGCCTGAAGCTGCCTTGGAGGACTGATGCTGGTGCCCTGGATGGTCCCTGAGTCCCACCACGAGGGATCCCGGAGTGGCTCGGGCACCACTGCGTGTGGTCTAAAAACCAAATAAGTGGGAGGTTGCTGTTGGGGCCCTACAGTTTGGGGAGCTGAAACAGGAAGGCGAAGGAGAAGGGGGCAGAGCCATGTGGGTTTGTTTTGTACCAGGGCCTCATCCTGACAGAGCCTTGCTCCCTGCCCCGGCCCGCACTTCACTGGCTCCTTTTCAGGGCAAACACCCCGTTTCTCCCATCAAGATAAGTATGGAAATGAACACAGAAGCTCTGTCAACTGGATTCAAAGTTTTCTAACCTGAAAATGAACCCGTCCTCTCAGCATAATGCATTCCCCCGCTGGCAGTGCGAGCGAGATGGCGGTGCCACCGGGAGCGGCGCCTCTGCCTGGCTCCTGTTTCCCGCAGAAAGTCAGCCCAGTGGAGCGTCGCCAAGTGCAGATTGCACGCGCACCAGTACATGCTCTCCTGCTAGTGCGATGGGCGCTGCCCCGGAGAGAGAAGCGCTCCAGGCAGGAGCAAAGCGGATTACTGCCAGTCCAGGCTCTCTCAGCGATAACCATCTTCCCAGACAGGGGAGCACGAAGAATTATTTGAACTGGAATACCCGAAGCGATTTGCAGGGAAAAGTCATAAAACAGCTGGATGGCTTGCAGGAGATCCGGGCATGTGGTGTCACATCCCAGAAACTTATGTGTCGTGCAAACCCCTTCCCCAAAGGACACAGGAAGGGAAGCTCTTTAGGAGACAGAGAAAACTGTCGCCGGAAGACAATGCCAATCCTGAGTCGGGAGCAATCTAGGAGACCACTAAATCCACGGCCGTTGTGGAGCTTAACACTCTGCCTAGTGGAACGCTCCACACCCACGACCATGACACAGGCAGTGCTGAGGGCGGGGTGGGGTCTCCCTGGCCTCATGGTCCAGTGCCGGGAGCTGCTCCCATCCTGCAGGCATGAGGGCTCCTCCCTGCTGGTGCTCCCGGGGCTTCAGGAAACATCTGGAATGGGGAAGGGGCTTCAGGGAAACTCACTGACTTGGGGTCATCTCATACATTTTAAGCTGGCCCCCACCATGTGATACACTTCTTGTTTGTGTGTTTTTTTGCTTTTTTGGGGGGGGCATGCCCAGAGGTGCTCAGGGTTTACTCCTGGCTTTGTACTAGGGAATTACTCCTGGTGGGGCTCAAGGACCGTATGTGAAGTCAGGGATGGAAGCCGGGTTGGCTGTGTGCAAGGCAAGTGCCCTCCCTGCTGGACAGTCGCTCTGGCCCCCCTGGTGGAGGGGGTAGACCCTCTCGTGGGGGGTGTGATTGATGCTTCAGGGCTTTGGGGCTACACCGAGAGCCGTTCAGGCTCACTCCTGGCGCTGCACTCGGGCATCACCCCTGGCAGGGGTTGGGGGCATAATGGGGTGCTGGGAACTGAACCCAGCTTGGCCACGTGCAAGGCAAGCGCCCTGCCTGCTGTACTATGCCTCCTGCTCCGATACACTTCTTAAAACGTCCGTTTCTGTGTCGGTGAAGTTCTACTGCCTTAAGAATGTTGCAGGGATTTCTCCTGGAAGACAGGCTCCGGACTCCTCTACAGAAGGAATCGGTAGAAGGAGGGAAAGCTGGCGGTCCTGTTGACCACAGGCCGGGGGGTGACCCCACGGGCCAAAGACCCCCCCTGCTGTCTGTCAGGAATATTTATTCACTTCTTAAGATGGAGCTGTCGCTTTTCTTCCTGCCGTGGCTCTGTCACAAATTATTTGGCAAGAGAATTATCTTAAAAGTCAGAAAGAATTCCTTTATAGAATTTACAGCTTAGAGCACTCAGAGAAAGTAATTCTAGGCAACTTTCAATTCCTTGCACAATTGTCAGTCTAGTCTGGCTTTTGATAGGTTCAGATTTCCGTGTTCTCAGTTGACTGTTTCAGTTGACTGTTTCTTCCTGTTTTTCACACGCTTCCAGAGTTGTGCTTAGTTTTCTCTTACAGTTCTGAATTTTGCATGCAAAACAGTAGGTTATTTTTAATTTCTATTCTGTGTATTTGTATTTCTCTTGTTTGCTCCCGATGAGGTTGGAGAGGAAAGTGTTAGTGATTCTGCTTTTCTCTCAAAAGCCTCTCCTGTGGTTCCTGTGTGTCGTTGCTATTTTCTAATTCACTGATTTTGAACTTTTTCATCTTCAATTTCCCTTAGGGTTGTCTCATGTTGATTTTAACTTCATGAGGTGAATGCTCGCTTATTTATTTTGATTTCCAGCCTATTAATGAATCAAGGTTATTAGTTTCTCCAGAGGACACTTGTCATACATCTCATAAGCGCAGACAGATTTATTCTTGTTTCTTCCATTCTGAAATATCTTTCTGTAATTATAGTTTTGATTTATGCTTGACCCACTAGATACTTGAAAACGCACCTAAAATTTACATGACTTAATTTTTTAAAATGTGTTTATTGTTTTTGTATGGAGCTAATTTCTTGTTTAACTCCTTATGGCAAACAGTAGGTTATGGAAGGAAATAAGGCCCGACTCACTGAGTTTCAACTGGTTGGACAAAATTCTCTTGCTTGATAAACAGTTCAACTAAATATTATAGACAACTGAAAAAGTAATAATTATTTTTTAAATTACTTAAATCTTCGGAGAGCCCGGCAAGCTACCGAGAGTATTCGATATGCCAGACACAGTAACAACAAAGTCTCCAATGGAGACGT
>JAOXYA010374114.1:0-18025 GCA_028565675.1 Sorex palustris
AAAAATCTCAGGGCTAGGATGAAGGAGACATTACTGGGGCCTGCTCGAGGCAATCGATGAACAACAGGATGGTCATGGTCATGATCGTGATCGTGACATGGCATTAGGAAGGGATCTGAGCTCTTTTTTTTTTTGGCACCACTTGTTGAAGAGGCTTTCCTTACTCCACTTCCTATTTTTTACTCCTTTATCAGAGATTAACTGACCATATACCTGAAGGTTTGTCTCTGACTTTACAATTTTAATTCATTGCTCTGAGGGGTCTGCCTTTATTCTAGCTTGATGCTGCTTTAATTACTACTGATTTTTATTATAGTTTGAAGTTGGGGAAGTGATACCTCCTGTCTTTTTTCCTCCCAGGATGGCTTTTTGTCAGGGGTGGGGTGTGTGTGTGTGTGTGTGTGTGTGTGTGTGTGTGTGTGTGTGTGTGTGTTTGGCTTCATGTAAATTTCAGGAGTGTTTGATCTATTTCTTTGAAAAATGTCATGGATATCCTTATAGGGACTGCACTGAATTTGTAATAGTCTGGGGAGTATTGCTATTTTGACAGTGTTAATCTTCCTGACCCAAGAACAGGGAATGTGTTTCCATTTTCTTGTGTCCTCTTTTATTTCTTGAAGTAGTATTTTGTAACCTTCTTTGTATAGGTCTTCCACCTCTTAAGTTAAGCCAATTCCTAGGTACTTGATTTGCCGAAGTTTCTTCTTTCTTAAAGGAGCATTCCATGGGGATAGGGCATCAGGTGCAGAATAAAGTCACGTAGGAAAAGAATTGTGGAGACAGTATGCTCTGGATTGAAGCCTCAAATCCACCTGGAGTGACCTCAGGCAAGCAACTTACTTTTCAGAGCCTCAGTCTCCCTGTCAGGGAAATGACAATAAATAATGTATTTGACAGGGTTTAGCAAAGACCCCGAGCTATGGTTAAAGACTGCTGGTTTGTTGATTATTTCTAGACCAGTAAGGAGCAGAGGACATCAGGGAATGCATCAAGGGTTTGTTTATAGGAACGTCTGGAGTGTTTCTCCAGGTTAGCTCTGCTCAGTGTCACCAGGATCCAGCGTTGTTCTGTCCACCTGCCTGCCTGTCACTTGCCTTTTCCTTCACATCCGTCTCCTCAGCTAGACTTTCCTCTCACAGGACCAGGGGGTCTGCGATAGCTTGGAATATTGGTCTTTCCACCCTCACCCCTCAGGTCAGAGCCTTGGGGCTTCTTTTTTCTGACTTCTCATAACTCATCAATAGACCACTGATGTATCAGTTATCTGAGTCAAGAAAGGGGTTCTTTGGGGCTGGAGAGATAGTAGAGCAGGTAAGACACTTGCCTTGCTTGTAACTGGTCCAGGTCCAGACGCCAGCATCGCATAGGCCCCCACCAGGAGTGATCCCTGAGCGCAGAACCAGGAATAAGCCCTGAGCACTGCTGGTATAGTCCAAAAACCCAAAATCAAAACCAAAAAAATCCCCACGGGCATGACTTCAATAGGCCTAATGCACCCTTCACACGGTAGAGGTACAGGGTTTTCCCCTGGCACCATGTGGTCTTCCGGTCACTGCCAAGAAGTACCCCCAAGTCCCAAGCACAGAGCGGGAGGAGCCCCCAGACACTTACCAGTGTAGTCCAAAACCAAACAGAAATTTCAAGTTTGCTCTGCACCTGAGCATCCCTTCCCTACGTGTTCTGTCGGCTCAGCGCACCTCTGGGGGATCGTAATAAGATGAATCATCTGTTTTCCCAAGCTCACTCAGGCACATGTTATCGACTGAGGCTCTGAGAGGGGGTCCGCGCTGCCCTGCAATGCAGCCGGGAGGAGGATGAGGATCTGAATGAGAACTCTAAAGCCAGAGCTAAAAAAAAAAAAAAAAAAGTTAGCAGCATTTGTTATGCTCCTCTGCAGGCTGACCAGGCACTATGCTCGGGAAGCTTCTGTCTAATGAAAGCAGTGGGCTGAGTATTAGTCACGGGGTCAGATGTGATGGGGCTGGCAGTCCCCTGGTCCTGGCTGGCCCTCAGCGGTGCTTCCGTGCTCCGGACCCAAGAGCTCATGTCTGCAGATCCCCGCCTGGGCCCCGTTGCTCCTGGGTCACCAGCTCTGGTTTTATCCCAGGTTTGGCCGCAGGCGTGTGATCATCAGGAAGGGGCAGAAGTCCAACTGCTTTTACTTCATCTACCTGGGCACAGTGGCAGTGACTGAGGACGAGGATGGCAGCAGCGCCTTCCTGGACCCCCACCCGAAACTGCTATACAAGGGCGACTGTTTTGGGGTGAGAGTGGGATGGGGCTTCCTGGGACAGGGCTGGGGTGAGCTGGATGGACACCCCCAGGCCCAGTCCTGCCTTGTTCTCTGTGCAAGGCCCTTCCCTGTGGGGAGGAGAAGGGTGGGCCCTGGGGATGGCTGCAGCAAGCTCTTTACATGTGGTGTTTAAAGGGGAGGGTCCCTGGACCCCAGCTTCTCAGACTGTGAGTCACATTTCCCCAGATGCAATCACTAGACTTAAAATTTTTTAAGTTGCTTTGGGGCTGGAGCTACAGTACAGTGGGTAGGGCATTTGCCTTGTACGTGGTTGACCCGGGTTTGATTCCCCGCATCCCATACGGTTCCCTGAGCACCACCAGGAGTAATTTCTGAGTGCAAAGCCAGGAGTAACCCCTGTGCATTGCCAGGTGTAACCCTCCAAAAAAACAATAAATAGATTTTAAGTTGCTTTGCTTTATTCTCAGTGTTTGAGTTGTAGACTTTTTTCTTATATCCCTCTATGGGGCTGTGTAGAATTTTCCTTAGGCAGAGGCCAGAGCGATAGCAGAGTGGGGAGAGTGTTTGCCTTGCACGAGGCTGACCCGGGTTTAATCCCCAGCGTCCTATATGGTTCCCTGAGCACCACCAGGAGTAATTCCTGAGTGCCAGCCAGGAGTAAGCCCTGAGCATCGCTGGGTGTGACTCAGAAAGCCAAAAAAAGAATTTTGTCCCTCTCAGGCAGAAAAGGGCGGTGAGGGAGGTTTAGAGCAGCCCTGCCCGGCCTGGTGCAGTGGCTCCTTCTGCTCCCTCACCTCCGCCTCGAGCAAGTCTTGCCTTTTTTCATAGAAGAAGAAGATCAGGAGGGAAGGGGGTGGCCCTACAGAGGAGAAAAGGAGTGGAGCCCACCTTGTACCTGCAGTCTGAGAGAGGTAGAGGGGACTGCAGTGGCCTCTTATTGCCTTGGACCCTGTCCCTCCACAGGAAGTGGGCTTACTCAACACGTCCTTAAAGAAGGCCACTGTGGTTTGCATGGAGGAGACGGAGTTCCTGGTGGTTGACAGAGAGGACTTCTTTGCGAACAAACTGGATAAGGAAGTGCAGAAGGATGCTCAGAATCGGTTTGATTTTTTTAGGTAATTTCCTGTCAGTCAGCATCTCCTCCTGTATGTGTGTAAGGCGTGCGCGTGCCTCTGTGTGTGTGTATGTATGCGTGTGTGCGCGCGCGCATGTGCACGCACGAGTTTGTATGGGATATGAGGGGTGGGGTATGTGTGGGGGTGGAGCTTGGAGGTGTGGAGTTTGCTATATATGTGTGGGGTATGATGTGTGTATGGTGCTGTTTGATGTGTGTATGGTATGTGGTGTGTGTGGGGGGTTAGGGTGTGGTATGTGTGTCTGTGGTGTGTGTGTGGGGGGTGTGTGTATGTTTGTGCTGGGCCCTCTGTCCGATGCCATAGCTAAGCTCACAGCCAACCCTCTGATGTCCTTTCCTTTCTCACACTCTCCCTATTTCTCTGTGGGGGAGCAGGCCCAGAGCAGTGGCGTGCCAGGGCCTGCACTGTCCTGTCCTTCACCTACCTGGGCTACAGAATATAGGACCCCCCCCCAACACACACACCCTGCCATCCTGGTAGTAGCTTTCTTGTTCCTTGTTCCACTGACAGAACACATGTCAGGAGAGTGGCCGAGGGTGTGTTTTATTCTAAGTGAGAAGCGAGGAACTTGGGGTCTGGAAGATGCTGCCATAGGAAGACCCCCCTGCCCCCAGCTGCCGTCCTGTCCTGCGGGCTCCTTTTCCCATGCTCCTACCTTCTGTTTCATCTCCCAGATGAGATCCAGCACCTTGGACGGGGTCGGGAGGGATGGTCCTGGGCTGCCTTTGAACGTGTATCTTCTGCAGACATATGGAGAGGTGCTGGCAGTGGGCTTGGGGGCTGCTCTTGGCAGGCTCAGGGTGGTGCCATGCTCAGCCCTTTGGGCTCTGACAACTCTCCCCGCAGGTCACTGGACCTGTTTTACTCGTGGCCAGAAGAGAAACTCTGGCAGCTCGTATCCGTGGGGAAGCTGGAGAAGTTCTCCTACGGGCAGCTGATCTCAGCGGACTTTCGAGAATCAGGCTTCGTCATGTTTGTCTGCAAGGTGAGAGGGGAGGGGGCAGCTGGGCAGAGCTGCCTGTTGGTGTCCTGTGCCCAGAAAGACCATCTGCGCCCGGGGCTGTGCGACAGCTCCCACTTCCAGGTCATGAAAGGCAGACGGTCCCCATGCACGTGGAGAGAAATCGCTCTGGGATTAGAAACAGGCCTGGGGGGAGGGGCCCATGCTTATTTCTATGTAGGTGCATATTTGCATGCATGTATGCGTGTGCGTGTGCATGTGCGTGTGTGTGTGTGTGTGTGTTGTGTTGCCAGGGATTTATTGCAGGTGGCTCATGTGAAGTGGGAAGAGGGCAGTCTCCTGCCCTCTCCATTCCCCACCTCAGTCACCCAGGAAGTGCCTGGAGGGTTGGTACTGATCCAGTCTGCCACAGGCACCCACCCAGCACAGACACAGACGGGAGCTTGTGTCCCAGCAGCCCCGCTCGGCAGCCACTAGACTGCCAGACTGCTCCGAGCTCTGCTCCATCCACATGCTGTTGGAACAAATCCCCCCATCCTCTCCTCCCACCTCCCCACCCCAGTCCTTGGGACCCAGGGAGCTGCTCTTTGCAGGAGCAGAAAGGTCAGTCTTCGCCTTTGCCTCTGTAACTAGGTTTGTCACCTGCCCTTGCAGAAAAGAATTTCAGAAAGGAGATAAATAGTAAAGGAAGACACTTTCATTTTGAAATGAAATGAGAGAGAGAGAGAGAGAGAGAGAGAGAGAGAGAGAGAGAGAAGAGTGTCGGCTTCTCCAGGCAGGGGAGAGCTGGTACACACCCCAAGTTGAAAACTTGAGATGCTGGGCCAAAGGACAGATGAAGTCATGTGATTTGCTGTTACGTGGACGGATCTGGAGAGTATCATGCTAAGTAAAGTCAGTCAGAGAGGGAGGGACAGATTCAGAATGATCTCCTGGATGTGGGATAGACAGAAGCTCCGTAAGGGAACGATGAAGGCCCAAAGGCAACAAAAACAAGAGCAGGAGAACTGTCTTCAGTAGGAAACTTGGCACTGGGGCAGGGGTGAGGGGGATAAATTAGGGACAGGAGCACTAGGACAACGATGGAGGGAAATGGGGAGGGGGCTCAGAAAAGCGTACCGAGGCAGGCTGGGGGGCGGGAGGGGAGCAGAGGACACCGGTGGAGGGAAGGGGATGTGGTGAAGGGATTGGTGTTGGAACATTGTGGGCCTGAAACTTAATAATGAATAGCTGGAAAAATGCAAAAGGAAAAAAGAAAGCAAGATGCAGGTGACCCCCGAGCAGAGATGCTGGTGGCCCAAAGAAGAGGGGTGTGGGCTGCTTGTCTCTGCAAAGTTACTTTTGTAGGGTTTTCCCAAGCTGCCCCCCCCCCAAAGTCTGTTGCTAGGATGTTGTCATGGGTGAGAGTTTAGAACTGTTGGCGGTCTTTTTGTCTTTTTCTTTTTTTGGTGGGGTGTGTGGGGGGGGCAGACCACACCTGGCTGTGCTCAGAGCTTACTCCTGGCAGTGCTGGGGACCTTCTGAGGTGCCTGGGATGCATGTGCTCTCTCTGCAGCCCATCCCTCCTCTCTGGTCACAGCCATTGTTCCTGGGGCTGAGACTCTCCTCTCTGCCAGTCAGTGGCTCTGCATTCCAGAGACCCCCAGGGTTTTGGGCCACTGCTTCTGTTTTAAGAGACAGTGGCTCTTCTACCTCTCATCACTGGCCCATCCTGGCTGCCCGTCTGCTGTGGGTGGAACCCAGGCTGCACACTCACAAGACAGGACCGCTGGTATTGAGCCCTCTTGAATTCTTTTTTTTTTATCTTTATCTTGTGTGTGTGTGTGTGTGTGTGTGTGTGTGTGTGTGTGTGTGTCCCCATGTCTCTCCTGGGCAGTGTCCAACATGCTGAGTAGCAACTCTGGGCAAGTTTTGGCCAACATATGAGGGTCTAAGAGAGTAGTGGTGCTTGGGGACCACATGGTGCCTGGGTGTCCCAGGTTGGGGCATGTGCAAGGCATGGACCTTCATCCCTGTACTTTCTCTCCAGCCGAAGCTCTTAAATCTTAAGGATTCCAGAGTACTTCTTAAAATTAATATTTTTATCCCCCCACCACACACATAAAAGAAAAATATAAGGGAATGGACAGGAAGCTTAGTGAGTTGGAATGCATGTTACATGCAGGAGACTCAGGCTGCATCCACAATACCAGTGTGATCCTCGGAGCACTGCTGGGCATGGCCCCCAGGGCTGGTCAAAATCCCATTTATTTATTTATTTATTTATTTATTTATTGTCTTGGAGTTATACTCAGAGATACTCAGGACTTTCTCCTGGCTCTGCACTCAGGGATCACTCCTGGCAGGGCTCAGGGGACCCTATGGGGTGCCAGGAATCGAATCTGGGATGCTCACATGCAAGGTACTATCTCTCCAACCTCCATTTGGGTGGTGGTGGGGGGGACACAACGTCACCTGATGGTACTCAGGGCCTATTCCTGGCTATGTGCTTAAGAGTCACTCCTGGTGGTGCTCGAGACATGTGTGATGCCAGGATTGAACCTGGGTTATCTGCATGCATGGCAATCTCTGGATCAGCCCTTCCAGCCCTGCTTTTTTTGATGTGCACCAGTGATCAGACCTAGGGACTTACCTACAAAAGTAAGTTCTCTGAGCCACAACCTGTTCTACTCTGAAGCTAGCTCTTTCTTCCTTCTTTCCTTCCTTCCTTCCTTCCTTCCTTCCTTCCTTCCTTCCTTCCTTCTTTCTTTCTTTCTTTCTTCTCTCTCTTTCCTTTCTCTTTCTTCCTTTCTTTTTTTTTTTTGTGTGTTGGGGCACACTTGGTGATACACAGAGCTTTCTCTTGGCTCTGGGCTCAGGGATAACTCCTGGTGGGGCTCAGGGACCATATGGGGTTCCAAGAATTGGTTGAGTTGGCCATGTGCAAGGCAAATTCCTTACCCACTGTACTAGCACTCTGGCCCCTGCAGCAGCTCTCTCCTGCAGGTACAAAGGCCTGTGTATAGTTCTTCTTCCCCTCCTCCTTCCCATCCTCCTCCTCCTCCCCATTCCCTTTCCCTACCTCTCCCCCACCCCCTTTCCCTCCTCCTCCTCCTTCTTCTTGTGGCATAGTGTGCATTCTTCTGCACTTTGCAGTTTTAATATTTCTCCTGGGGCCAGAGCAATAGTACAACAAGTAAGGGGGTTGCCTTGCATGCAGCCAACCAAGGTTTGATCTCCAGCATCCCATATGGTACCCTGAGCACTCACTGCTAGTGTGATTCCTGAGTGCAGAGCCAGGAGTAAGCCCTGAGATTGCTGGGTATGGCCCCCAAACCACCACCACCCACAATAATAACAACAAAACCCAAGAATAGTTCTCGATCATTTCATGTCAGTATACAGAGAGCTCATTTATTTGTTTTTATGACCGATGTCATATTTAACCAGTTCCCTCACTGATATTTACATTGTCTAAACCTTTTGCTCTTTGGAATGGCGCTTTAATTAATAACCACGTACAGAGCACCATTTCATCATAAGTCTCCACCATAACTCTACTAAGAAGATGAATGATTTCCCAGACCTGAGTACCACTGCTCTGCTGAGCCGCAGCACTGAACATCCAGCCTGCACAAGTGGGTCGAATATCACTGGGTGTGGACCCAACACTTCCCCACCACCTCCAGAATTACTTGGGAGGCCCCTCAAAATGAAAAAATATAGTATGGAATATTTAATTATTATTTAGTCTAGCATGACTGTTGTCCCAGAGAGCCAGTTAATGTCCCAGCCCCGGGATCGTCTTTTCCTAATTCCCCTGAACTGTGAAGAGAGCAGTGTCACTAACACAATAATGAGGGTGCTGCAGGCTGCTGCCTCCTGGGATTTGGGGGGTTCTGAAGAAACAGATCCTGGACCGGGTCCAGTCAGGGTCCAGATGTGGCTGCTTCTGCCACGGTCAGAAAGCTGCTTCCCGGCCACGCTTGCAGGCAGAGTAGCAGGATGTGCCCTCCTAACCTCGCCTACCCAGGAGCTGTGACCAGGGAGTCTTGGCAACATCCAGAGCCGTAGCCCAAGGGAGCCTGGAAAATGTAGCTTCTAGGAAAGGGGACTTAGATCCCCAAGATCCCCCAGGAGTCTGGGGAGGAGGGTGAGGGCCCTGGCGAGTGCAGAGTCAGCTTTGGAGCAGCTGGAGACATTCACATGAGCAGAGGTGGGCGGGCCCAGAGTGCAGGCACTTCCAGATCTGCCTCTTTCCCAAGAGCTTGCTGTCTCTTACCTGAAAATGTGGGGCAGTCAGCTCCAAAGCCAGCCAGGAGAGCGTTGGGTTGGGGAGGAAGGACAAATTCAAGACTTCCCTGGAAGGGGGGCTGGAGCGATAGTACAGCAGCCGACCCTGGCTCAATTCCCAGCATTCCATATGGCCCCCTGAGCACCACCAGGAGTAATTCCTGAGTGTAGAGCCAGGAGTAACCTCTGTGCATCGCTGAGTATGACAAAGAAAGAAAGAAAGAAAGAAAGAAAGAAAGAAAGAAAGAAAGAAAGAAAGAAAGAGGAAAAAAAAGACTTCCTGGAAGGGACAGCCGTAATTGTATCTGGCCCAGCAGAAATGAGGAATGACACAGAAGCTGGGTTAGCTTCCATTAGCCCGTCCTTGTTAATATGTTAATATCTGTCCTCTAGACCAGTGGGCTTCAGGGCAGCAGTTGCTGGATGACCTGGAATTCATGACGAGAGTCACCCTCAGGCCCACCCCAAAGCTGTTGAATACAAAATGCTGTGAGGGCCTGGCTCTGTGTGCTGTGTGTGTGTGTGCTGTGTGTGCTGTGTGTGTGTGTGTGTGTGTGTGTGTGTGTGTGCTGTTTGGGCTGGGCTGTGTGTGTGTGTCTGTGTGTGCTGTGAGGGCCGGGCTGCTGTGTGTGTGTGTGTGTGTGTGTGTGTGTGTGTGTGTGTCCTGAGCTTCCTTTGTGGGGGCACCGAGGGAAGTGCTCAGTGGCCGCTTCCTAATACTTCCCTGATACATGCGAAGCAAGAGCCCTAATCCCTGTGCTTTCTCTCTCTCGCTGTCATGGTGTTCTAATGTCAGGGTGTTCAAAGCGCACGCTGAGAAAAAAAACACTGCACCAAGTAAAGCAGATCATTGTAATCACTATTATTTTAGACAAGCTAATTTGTCAGCGTGAAGGTTGTCCATCAGAGTTCTGTGTCTCGGGTCTGGAAACCCTAGTGCAGCCACTCTAGGCAGAGGTGAAAAGCACCTGCCCAGCCAACTGCTCTTAGTCCTCATTTTCAGTCCCAAGAGCCGGCTCTTGGGTGTCCACACCCGCGGCTTTGGACGCCTGCATTTCATGCCTATTACCACTAGAGGGCACAAGCAGTAGCGGGTGCCGGGGTGTCTGGGGCCTTGGAGGATGGGATTAGCTTCCTGCTGAGAACGTCAGCAGAGCCGGTAATCAAGACATTTTGAGCAGTTAATCATTTGAGGAGCACATGAGAAATTTTTTTCTCTGCAGCTATAGATGCAGTTAAAGATTTTCCAAGAGGAGACTGCTTGCCTGTATTCCTCTGGCACCTGCAGTTCCTGCTTGATAAACGTTTGTTGAATGAGTATTGACGAAAGATGAAGCACAAGCCTGGAATATGATAGGGATTATTACATGTTTTATCCATCTCTCTTCCTCTTCAGTAATCATCTGTCTTGAATCTGAAAGGTTCTTGCTAAGAAAGGGTAAGGTTTTAGGGGCTGGAGTAGTAGTACAGCGGGGAGGGCGCTTGACTTGCACGAGACAGATCCGAGTTCAACCTCGGCATCCCGTATGGTCTCCTGAGCACCACCAGGAGTGATTCCTGAGTGCAGGATCAGGAGTAACCCCTGAACATCGGATGAGGCCCCAAAACAACAGGAAGGAAGGGAGGGAGGAGGGGAGGGAAGGAAGGACTTAGGCCAGAAAAATAGCTTAAAGGCCTAAGCCCATGTTTTGCATAGAGGAAGCCTGGGTTTGATCCCTGACACTATTAATGGTCCCCTGAGGACAGATATCCTGAGCACTGCTGGGAGCAACCCCTAGGCAGAGCCAGGAGTAGCCACCAGCACCACAGGGGGGTGGGGGGAGGAGGATAAACCCCAAGACAAGATAAAAAAAAAGATAAAAAATATTTTATTATTTTTTAAAATTTTTGAACTACACGTGGCAGTGCTCAGGGCTTACTTCTAGCTCTGTGCTCAGAGATCACTCCTAGAGGTCTCAAGGAATGCCCGGGATCGAATCTAGGTCAGCCATGTGCAAGGCAAGTGCCTCACTGTACAATCTCTCCAGCCCAAAGAGAGTAAGACCTTACAAATAAGAACTTTCCACTTGTCAGATTAGGAAAAAAGGAAAGACTTATCCAGACATAGTTGTCAACGTTGCACCAAGCAGGCGCTGTTGGAGAGAGGATAAACTGACATTACTGGAGGGTAGTGTGACAGTGTTCTAAAACTTAAAACATGCCTACCATTAAGAATTAGTCCCAGGGAGATAACCAAATAGAGTATTGGGGCTGGTCTCCAGATTATGCTGCAGTTATCGGCAACCTCACATCCCAAAGGGATCAACGCACAAAGATTTATTTCTCCCTCTCACTGCTTGATCCTGAAAGGTCAGTGGGGGTCTTGCTCCAGAGGCACCCCAGGGACCCAAACCCTGGAGACTGTCTTGTCCCAGCACAATCAATAGCACAGGAAAGGCAGACTTGAGCTCAGCACTGGCTTTTGAAGTTTCCAGCCCGTGTATCACGGATCATTTTGCTCAGGAAACTCGCCCCAGTAAGAGGCCCATGTTTAATTCAAAGGATGGAAAAATACAGTTCCGCTGTGTGCCTGGGGGAAAAGCAGGAGTATCTGGGCACTGCCTGCCTGACCACCCTCGGCAGGAGATGCATGGACAAGATTATCAATTAAAGTCTGCTGCAAGCCATAGGAACCTAATAGAGCGGCTTAATGAATAGTAATTTATTTTTCTCATGCAAGAGAGCCTAAAATTAAGCCAGTCAGGGTGAAGAGCTGTCCTAGGAGGTCTAAGAACTCAGGCACTCGGGTTCTTACTGGCTTCCAGCTTCGCCCTCGCCATCCACATTTGTGGCAGTCCTGGTGGGCTGCTCGCCCCGGGCCCGTCCTGGCATCTGATTTGCAGTCTGGCAGAGGGAAAGGGGAAGGGCAGCCTGGCGCCCAGCCCCTCTGCTTCCCTGCCATTCTTAAGACCTGCCCGCTGCCACTCCCACCGCAAAGCGTTAGGGAAGGTAGGTGATGGGGTGAGGCAGAGGGTTCAAACTGGGAGTTTGCTTTGCTGTCCTGAAAATCTGACTTATGTATAAAATGGCTAAGTATTCATTTTCAAAACCTTAAAAATCCTTTATCAAAATAAATTAGAAAACCTAGATAAAATAAAACATCGATGGGGGGAGGGGGCGCAGATCAGAAACTGCCAAACTTTATTCTAGACTAGAAAAATAAATAGAAATAGAAAGCCCCAGAGGCAGCGCAGACTGTCGCCACACATGTGGGAGTCCCGGTGTTCAGCCATGGCTCCCTGAGCACTGCAAGGAGCAACCTCCAGTCAGGCAAGGAGTAAGCCCTGAGCTCTGCTGGGTGTGGCAACACCCTCCCCCCCCCCAAAAAAAAGAGGGAAAGAAACCTACCAGTTTAGTGTGTAATAGAGAAACTGAATTCACTGTTAATTACCTTCCCACAGAGAAAAGCAAAGATTTTCATCCTGTCCTAGAAGATTTCATTGGCAAATCCTACCAAACATTCTAAAAAGAAATCATATCAACTCTACATAAAAGAGTGATAGTACAGTCCCAGTTTCATCCCCGTTATCCCATACGGTCCCCTGAGCCCTCCAGGAGTGATCCTTGAGTGCAGATCCAGTAGTAACCCCTGAACACAGCTCAGTGTGGCCCACGAACCAAAAAAACAACCAAATCTTCCCTCTCCCATTGGGGCCACAGCCAGCTGTGCGCCAAGGCCAGAAACATGAGAATTCAACTAAAAAACTAAAAAAGAATCCTAGGGGGAGAACTATACAAAGGTGATAATACAAGAAAAAGAAAACTGGAATTATCAGTCATGAATGTAGATATAAAAGTTAACAGTATTGGGGCTGAAGCAATAGCCCAGCGGGTAGGGCGTTTGCCTTACACTCGGCCAACCCGGGTTCGATTTCCAGCATCCCATATGGTCCCTCGAGGACCGCCAGAAGTGATTCCTGAGTGCAGAGCCAGGAGTAACCCCTCTGCATCGCCAGGTGTGACCCCAAAAAGAAAAAAAAAGTTAACAGTATTATTAGCAAAATTAACTGAAAAGAAAAATGGAGGGAGAATCATGTGATGCTGTGGGTTGTATCTGGGGCTGAGTGGAATTCTGGCCTCTCACATGCTAATGTGCCCCCGCCCCCTGAGCTCTCACTCCTGTCTGTGGCTCTCAAGGCTCAGAGTTGAATGTCTTTAAATAAACATAGAACAATTTCACTGAAAAGAGATCACCTGAAAATCCCATTTGCATTCAGCAGCGTAAAAATAAGTGGGGCACGACGCTGAGCGTCTCTTTAAGCTTCGTGTGGAAGGCCCGGTGCTAACCCTTTTCTGCTCGCTGTGTCCAGGGCACCTGTGAAGTCCTGCGCCTGGTGGAACTCTCCAACTCCATCTTCTATTACAAATGGATCTGGCAGCAGCTGCATCTCCTAGACGACCACTCCCTGAAGGCTCACTTAATGGGTAAGCTGGCCTCCCGTGGCCACTTCCTGGCCCACAGAGTCTGGGAAAGTGAGGGCTAGACAGGCCTCGCGGGGTGTCAGCATGGCCTTCCGGCTCTGGGCCTCACCCACGTGGCCCAAGGGTTAGGCTCCAGCTGGCCTCCTGGCATTCAGCCCGGCTAGGGCTCCCCCCACCTCCTCTTCCTCGCCTCAGGCCTCCCAACGGCTTGGGCTTTCTCAAAACCCCCTGCCCCCCCCTTCACCCCCCTTTTATTCTGCCCAGCTGCACTTTGATTTGAGACTAAACATCCCTTCCCCAGACAAAACTGATTCTCATACTAGCTCTTCTATGGCCCAGGGTACCCCACTGAGGTTCCCTTTTTTATTCCCCCTCTCCCATTGAGAACATGCACATCTTCCTTGCTCTGAGCTTGGATGTTGAGAAACCCATTGTAAACGGGAAGCGAACGGCTTTTATACCTAAACTCTATTTACTACGAACACCTGCCCTGAAGGTCTCTGGTTGGTCACTTTACACTGTGGGCTGAGCTGTGGGCAAAACAATCCGGCCTCAAACTCAGTCACTGCCCAGCACCTGGAGAATCTTTTTTTTCTGGGGTCCGGGGTGGTGAAGGCATTGAGGCTCGGGGGCCACAGCCAGTTGTGCGCCAAGGCCAGAAACATGAGAATTCAAGGACAGTTTAGACAGAATTGATGCTTCTTGATACCACTGTAAAGTGGCAAAATCCCGAAGTGGGGCTGTCGTATGTGGGGGTGTCAGTGACTGAGTGGGTCTCAGAACAGTACCGCTGAGGGTTCTGTGACCGGGATGTAGCACAGTGGTAGAGTACAAGCATCAGAGGTTTGAGGCCTGGACTTGATTCCCAGCATCACAAAAAGAAAAATAAAAAATTCAGAATGGGCTGAGGAATGGTTCCATGGTCAAACTACCCATCAGGCTTTGTGCTCAATATCCTGGTGGCCCCCACTCCCACCAAGTACAGTCCCCAGGGCTCCCCCCGACCCCCAGAGCAGGATCTACAGCATGCAGCCAGGTGTGTGTGAGTGCCATAAACTGGAAAAAATGGGGATATCCTTCTAACAAGCAATGCAGCTCAGAGTGTGGCCCCGAGTGGGCACGAGTGTGCATCCCAGCATTCTTGGGAGCACCACCACTGAATGAATGTGATCCCAGGAGCACCCCCGTGAGTGTGAGCCCCACCACCAGCCATGCACAGGTAAGAGGGGGAGCATGAGAAGGAAGAATCCAGGGGGCCAGAGGGATAGTACAACAGGGAGGGAGTTTTCCTTGCAGGTGTCTGACCCAGGTTGGGTCCCCCGTATTCCATATGGTCCCCTAAGCCCATCAGGAGTGATTCCTGAGCACAGAGGCCTGAGAACAGCCAGGTTTGGCCCAAAAACCAAAAGAAAAAAAAAGAATCTTGCATTTTCCGCAACGAGTAACTCTAGCTTGAGAAGCAACTCCTGGGGCGAGTGGACAAACCTTGAGTAGCCGAGTGGGGTCCGGCCTCGTCGCAGGCAGTGAGCTGTGCGCACACTCACCAGGGCCTTCTCCAAAGGCTCCACTGCTGCTCACTGCAATCACTTACTTCCTGTTGCTTTCTGATTGGAGGTCAAGGGCTGGACACAGCTGTTCAGCTTATTGTCTCGTCCTCACAATTGCCCTTCTAGAAAGTCCAGCCGTATTGTCCAATGAGGAAACAGGCTCTAAGAGGCAAATCACTTGTCTCAGGGTGCTGGGGCCACTGAACAGTAATGTAAGACTTCCCACTGGGGATTCTTTAGCAGTTTTTCTTTTTATATTTTTTTATTGTCTTTTTCTTGTTGGGGGGAAACTCTCCAGTGGGGTTGGGGGCCACCAGGGCTATAGCTGGCAGGGGCTGGGAGGCCATGCGATGCTGGGACTCTCATCTGGGACCCTGTGTGTGCCAGGCAGGTGTTCCTCAGCCCCAGAGCTGGGCTTCTCCGTGCGCTCTCCCCTCTTCCTGTCTCCAGCCTTCCGCCTCTGTCATTTTCTGTCACTGAGTGTGGTCAGGGGGTTCTCTGAGACTGGCCGGGTGCTGGACTGGCTGGGTCCTGCATCCTGCCAGTCCTCCAACCATTCACAGTGCTTGTACCAAGCACCTCCCTGCCCTTGGCCCTTATTCCCTACACAACTCTCTTTCTTGTAATTAAAACACAATTTTTCTTTTTTGCTCCCTGTTTCTGTCTCTAAGGGATTGTCTCCCCAGTGGTGGTGGGGGAGCGTCTCAGGCCTGATGCATGTGCCCCTGGGATTGTATTCAGCCATGTGGGGGAGCATTGCTGGGATCCCACTTGCAGATTCAAGGCAGATGCTCCGTCGCTGTCGTCTCCTGCCTGCCCGCCCTGAGGTCGGTCTCACTGTTTGAGTTGAGAACACTAACCCTCATCAGACAGCCACAGTGATCTTCATGGGTCTTGTGGCTCTGTGTTTTGTCACCCACGGACAATGCTGAGGGGGAAAAGCCATTTAAAAGCCTAATTGGGCTGGAGCGGTAGTACCATGGGTAGGGTGCGTACTTTGCATATGGCACACCCAGGTTTGATCTCCAGCACCACATATGGTCACCACATATGATCCATATCACCACATATGATCAACCCCACGAGGTGTGATCCCTGAGTCCAAAGTTAGGAGGAAGTCCTGAGAATCACCAGGTGTGGCCCAGAGATAAATAAAAGTAAAAGTACAATTGTAATATTGTTCTGGAAATACATTTCCTTAAGAAAAAAAAGCAGATGCACACACTGTGAAGTCACAGAATTATGAACCCTGATTTTCTGCATTCATCACATATGAAGGTGTCTCCTACAGAAAACATAAATATATGCTTCACAACATACATTCCTCTTTCCAGAGCATTCCAGGCCTGGCACAAGCATAATTTGCAGGTCTTTTACCAAATCAGTGTCTGAGTGCCAAAAAAATGCAGCTGCAAACTTCTGGCTTCTAATTTTACTAAAAAAAAAAAAAAAAATCTCTTAAAGCAAGTAATATCCCAAATGCTTTTCAAAAAATGTGCTCCAAGGCCGGTGCATGTCACACCCCATCAAAGCACTTGCCTTCCATGTATGAGGCACTGGGTTTAATCACTGGAATGGCATAAAAGAAAAGTTTTAAAAATTTATATTAAAGTGAGCTTTATTAAAAGATAAATGAAAAAGTAAGAGCCGCTGGAGAACAGACCAAAACATTTAAAAATAAACCTTTAAGATAATTTCACACCGGCAGGAATCCATTGCCACTGTGGGCTGGATTTTTACCTTCTGCATTCAGTAGCTTGTCATGATTAAAACAAAGAATAGTATGAATTCCTATGTAGGCACAGAGGTAGTAAAGCAGGTAGAGAGGGCTCCCACCCTGCACGTGGTAGACAGCTCTGAGTCCCTGGCACCTCTACACATGGTATTCTAAGCCTTGCCAACGGTCACTCCTGAACACAAAGCCAGGAATAGCCCCTAAGCAAGACCACAAAACAAACAAATCAAGAGAATTAGCATGTAACTGCTCAAAAAGTAACCAAATTACACAAAATTCTTTCAGACAATGCATAATGTGCCATTAGAGAATGAAGCAATTTGTGAACTAGAAATTCATTTCTGGAGTTAGCAAATTCCATCGGACAGGAAGCCTTAGCTCTATTCTCATCTGCTTGCTCGGATACAGTCCTGTGTTAAACATAGATTTATTTCCAGAGACAGAACCTGACTTGTCCACTCCTTCAAAAACCTTTACAGCTATCTGTAATATTGTAATTACCGTGCCAGGCACAGATCTGCATGTGAGTATAAAGAAGTGTTTAAAAATCCATCCCCCACAGATACCTAAAAGCTACAAACACTTAGATAGCAGTGCAGTGCAAGAAGAAAGATCTGAGAAGCTCCTTTTCTGGCTGGGAGCAGAAGTCAGACAGCTTCACGGAAGAGGCAATACCTGGAAGGTGGAAGAACAGCAATAGCTGTAGGTGGGCCAGCTCATTCCCTCTGGAATGGGGGCTGAAGCGTCGTCCTTTGAACTGGCTGCTGGCCTGGACAGAGAAGCGCTTCTCCCTGCACCAGGCTCATGCATCATTCACGGTACAATCTCTCCTAAAAATCTCCAGGAAAGCGATCCCCCTTCACCAGCACCATGCATGCATCCTCGGGACCCACACTGGACACCCAGGCTGTCCTCCACACCAGGGGCTGGAGGGCGGCATGTCTGCCTTCCACCTCGGCTTATCAAGATGCCCAGCCCAGTGGGTACTGCAAGCTCTAATGATGAACTGAATACATGAATAAAAAATGTGGCAACTGTCCACTGAAAAACCTGTTTTCAGAAGCTCTTTAGCAGAGTGAAAGCAAGAAGTAAAGAGAGCTCAGCTGTCCCGATGGTGAAAAAAAGCATTGAGGGATAGAAAAGTCTTTTAGGGGAGAGATGGAAAAGAGAAAGCTGGCACATTTGAGCAGGTGGGCTCCTGTGAGCCCTTCACAGAGGGGAGATTTGCTAACACAGGGGGCTGCTGGGTTACTCATGAATACACTTCCGGGGGAATTCATGCTACCCGAAACAGCCTACACAGGCCCAGAATTATTTCATCAAAACATCAAATTTCAACTAATACTTTATTGCTACCTCCCATCCCGACCGGTTCTTCTAGCCATCATTTTCTTAGTGATCCCTTCTCTATTCCAGCTGCCTTCTCCCCTTTGCACATGAGGTAGGCTTCCAGCTATGGAGCAATCTTCCTCTCCCATGTATCTACTATTCTTAGGTGTCAGCTTCATGTTATGTTGTTTTATACTCCACAAATGAATACAGTCCTTCTATGTCTGTCCCTCTTTTTCTGACTCATTTCACTTAGCATGATCCTCTCCATGTCTATTCATTTATAAGCAAATTTCATGACTTCATCTCTCCTAACAATTGCATAGTATT
>JAOXYA010374304.1:0-32991 GCA_028565675.1 Sorex palustris
CCCCCGCCCGGAACCCGGCCTCGGCCCCCGCCCGGAACCCGAACCCGATCCTCGCCCAGCTGCAGCACATCCCCGTGCCGCGCCCCGTGAGCCGGGGCCGCGTCCTGCTGCTGCTGCCGCTCGAGCAGGTGGGTGGGTGGGCGCGGCGGGGTGGGGGAGGGGCCGTGGGGACCGCGCGCGTGACCGAGCCGCCCACCCCTCCCCCCGCAGGGCTACACCTTCAGCGGCACCTGCAGGCTCACCTGCGTCCTCGGGCAGGTGCAGGTGCTGGGCTGCACCCTGAGCCCCGGCCATGCCCGCGACTTGTTCTCGCCCTACACCCACGCGCGCCTGACCATCAGCGCCGTCCACTACCCGGCGCCCGAGCGCAGCGACAAGGACACCAGGAGGGAGCTGCGGGCCGCGCTCAGGCCCTACGTCAAGCTGGGTGAGCCGGGAGCCCACGGCCTCCGGGAGCTCGCCACGGAGACCCTCCTGGCTCCCCAGAGCCCCACGTCTTCCCCCTTTTTGTGTGTGACCCCCCCTTTGTGGTCGGTTGGTTTGGGGGGGCACACTCAGGTTTTACTCCTGGCTCTGTGCTCGTGGAACCCTGGAAGGTGCTGGGGACCCAGCACCAGTCCCGCTTGAGTAAAACAAGTGAATTGCATTTTGGGGGATTCTTGTGCTCAGGGACGCAAACATAGTGGCTGGTTTTTTATTTTATTTTTTTCTTCTATTTTTGGTTCGGGCTGGAGCAATAGCACAGCGGTAGGGTGTTTGCCTTGTGCGCAGCCAGCCCGGCCTAGCGGCCTTCAATTCCTCCGCCCCTCTTGGAGAGCCCAGCAAGCTATCGAGAGTATGGCAAAGCAGGGCAAGCTCCCCGTGACGGATTTGATATGCCAAACAGTAACAACAAGTCTCAAAATGGAGACATTATTGGGCCTGCTCGAGCAAATCGATGAACAACGGGAGGACAGTGCTACAGTGCCTTTTGGGTCACACCCAGAGTTTCACAGGGGTTCCTCTTGGCGCATGCACCCAGGAGTTCCTCCTGGCGGTGCTCGGGGGACCCTATGGGATGCTGGGGATCGAAGCCGGGTCGGCCGCGTGCAAGGCAAATGTCCTCCCCGCTGTGCTATCGCTCCAGCCCCATGGCTGGCTTTTGAGCCAGGGTCAGTGAGTCACAAGGCAAGTGCCAGGCTGCCTCTCGCCATTTTACACATGAACGAAACAGTCCAAATGGTGGGCACAGCCAGTCAGGGCAACTGGTGGACTTCAGGCCTGTGTGTGCTCCTCTTTCCTGGATCATCAGGAGGCCCTCAGGCAGGCAGTGTCCCTACAACTGGCTCTTGCAGGTGGTTAGGCACAACAGCGTAGAGGGAGTGGGCTTGGTCAGCGGTGCCGCCTCTAAGGGAGCACATCTTTGCCTCTGCAGAGGACCGGAACTGGGTGATACAGAACTACTCCCACCTGTGTTCCGTTGTCTTGCTGGAACCCGTGAAAAGCAACGTGGTGAACTACATAGTCAGCCACCCGGGCCTGTCCATGGTCTTCTCCCAGGAGGTAAAGCAAGTTGCACCTTCAGGGTCACGCTCACGTCTGCCCCACCGGTCGGCTTCCACTGTCCCCTGAGATCTTGGTGGCTGTCCTGTTGGATCCTGTGCCAGGCCCGGGGAACATGGAGGTCGGCAGGGTGCCTGGTGCAGAGATGGGACTCATGCATGCGCGAGGTGTCACCAGCTGCAGGGGTGATGTGGCTCTTTGGGGGCGGGAGGCGGAAGGGGGTGGTCCAGAGGCCCACATGGCATGTGGGAGTTGGTTGGCCCACGGTGGGTTTCTCCAGGCAAGCACCCCAACCTCTGCTGTCCGTGGGCGCGGAACGGCAGGGTCTCACCTTAAGCTCTCAGTCCACCAGCATAGTTACCTCGGCCACCGAAAAAACAATTCAAGAGCTGCAGGATGTCGGGATCAAAAAGGAAAAAATGAAGAACGGCCTGGATATGTCCGAGAGCGCCCTCTCGGCCCTGGAGGAGCTGGTCAGCATCTCCTGCGGTGAGCCAGGGCCTCGGGGCGCGCTGGGAGGGGGAACGCCTCGGGACGGGCCTCACGGGGCTTCTGTCTGTCTGTCCCCGCAGAGGAGGTCGACGGCTGCCCTGTCATCCTGGTGTGCGGGCAGCAGGACATCGGGAAGTCGACGTTCAACAGATACCTCATCAACCAGCTGCTGAACAGGTGCGGGGGCGCCTTCTCAGCCCAGGGCGACCTCTGGCCCCCTGGGGTGGATATGTTGGTTCGGAACCAGAGGATCAGGGAATAGGCAACTTTGGTTTCGTTTAAGTCGTCTGTCTTTGGGGGGCCGGGGAGCTCAGGCACAGGGTCTCAGGCGCAAGGCCCCAGTTCTGGGTTTTTGGGTTTTTTGTTTGTTTGTTTGTTTGTTTGTTTTTTGCTTTTTGGGTCACACCCAGCGATGCACAGGGTCTCTTGGCTTATGCACTCAGGGATTGCTCCTGGTGGTGCTCAGGGGACCCAATGGGATGCTGGGAATCGAACCCAGGTCGGCTGCGTGCAAGGCAGACACCCTACTTGCTGTGCTATCACTCCAGCCCCATGCTCTCTGTTTTAAAGGGGACCTCTCAGGACAGCCGTGCGCCCTGTGAGCTTCCTCCGCCTTCCGTTCCTCCTCCTGTGTCCCCTGGGGCCTCTTCCCTTCCTTCTCTTCTTCCCTCTCTCCCGTGTTTGGGGTACCATGCAGCTCTAAGGGGCCAAGCAGGGTCCACCTCTTGGGCGCTCCTGCCCCAACGGTCTCAACACAATAAGGCTTTGGGGGGAGTGGGGACCCCTACTCTGTGCTTGGGGGCTGCTTCCAGGGGCCTCTCGGCCTATTGGCAGCTCTCCTGTCTCTGCGGTTTGTTTGGGGGCCACACTCAGGGCTTCCTTCTGGCTCTGGGCCATCTATGGTGCCAGGGTCAGACCTGGGTGACCTCGCGCTGGGCACACCTCTCTCCACCCGCCACCTTCTGACGCAGCATCGTCCCGAGGCTGGAGAGGTAGTACAGTGGGTATGACGTTTGCCTCGTACACGGCATGCCTGTTTGATGCACGGCATGTCACTGCAGGAGCGTGACCCCTGAGCACAGCAGGCTGTGACCCCAAACCCCACCGTACCCCCCAAGAGCAGCATTGTCCTGAGCGCCCCATCTCGCAGCCTGTCTCAGCTGTGGCTCCGAAGGCCAATGCCCACTGCTCATATCCCTGGGCGCTGCAGGCCGACACCCCCTGCCCATACCCCTGGGCCCTGTGGTCCGATGCCCCCTGCCCCAGTACCACATGGGCCACCCTCTTCCTCCACATTTCCAGCCTCCCGTGCGTGGACTATCTGGAGTGTGACCTCGGACAGACGGAGTTCACCCCTCCCGGCTGCGTTTCTTTACTTAACCTCACGGAGCCAGTCCTTGGTATGTGCTCAGCGTTTCTTCGCACCTTGCTAGGCCTCCTGCGCTTTAAAGCGAGTGTCAGAGCTCCCGCCCCGCTCCCTTTCCCCGGCGCAGTCCCCGGCCAATGCTGCTGGTACTGGCAGGAAGAGCGAAGGGATGTTGTTTCTATTACATTTAACTTGCGGGGGGGGGGGGGCTGGAACGATAGCACAGCGGGTGGGGGGTTTGCCTTGCACGCGGCCGACCCAGGTTTGATTCCCAGCATCCCATATGGTGCCCTGAGCACCACCAGGAGTAATTCTTGAGTGCAGAGCCAGGAGTGACCCAAGAAGCAAAAAAAAAAAAATAGACACCAAAGAAGGTGGAAGCTGCCACCTGCCAGACGAAGGGCCTGGTGTGCGTCTCTGGCCTGCAGAGATAGGGCATACGCAGTGGGGCGCAGGTCTTACTCCTGCCTGTGCACTTGGGGATCCCTCCTGGAATCCTTGGAGGACACTGGGCGCTGGGGATTGAGCCACCAGGGTCAGCCGTGTGTGAGGCCGGTGACCTCCCTGCTTCCCCTGGCTCCAGGCCCAGTGAGGACAGTCTAGGTTCCACTCTAGTTTCAGTTGGTTAGGTTTGGGGGCCACAGCTGGTGTGGGCTCAGGTGTGGCCAGGCCTGCACTTGGCCTCCTTGTTTCGTCTTGTATCGGGGCCCGGCCATGCCCTGCAGTGCTCGAACCTTCCTCTGTGCCATGCCTGAGAGACCCTGTGCACTGTCGGGTTGGAACGGGGCTGGGGCCCCCCCCCCCGCAAGGCCAGCGCCTCCAGCCTGTGCTCCGATGTGCCCTTTGCCCAGCCCGGTCCATCTCCTGGTTGCGGCGCGCTTCCCTTCTCTTCCCCCCTGGGAGAGCTGGACAGCCCGATCTCCATCTTCCCAGGGCCCCCTTACACCCACCAGAGGACGCCCCAGAAGATGGTGTACTTCGGGAGGACGACATGCCACGACCTCATCGACAGCTACATCGAGACGGTGAAGTATGTGTTCGCTGCCTACAGGAAGGAGGCCCCCCTGATCATCAATACCATGGGCTGGATGACAGGTAAGCCCCATGCAGAGCTGAAGGGGGGTAGGCGCGCCTCCAGGTGGCCTGACCCACCGCGCCTTCTCGGCCGTAGACAAGGGGCTGCTGGTGCTCGTCGACCTCATCCGCATCCTGGCACCCAGCCACGTGGTGCAGTTCTCCTTCGAGATGCGCAGCAAGCTTATACCAGACCTCACGGCGGCCTACGTGGACGACACAGACGGGCTGTACACCAAGAGCCCGGCCAGGGCGCGGGCCCGGGGCTCAAGCTTTCTGCCCGAGCTGCCCGAGCCGGAGCTGCCCGAGGACGAGCGGGCAGGCCCCGCGCTTGCCAACGCGCACAAGCTCATCCACGTCAGATCCGAGTTTACGATCCGGAGACACACGCGCAACAGGTGATGCCCCGGGCCTGGCCCGGTGTGGTGCCTTCTGTAGCTCTAGGGGTTGCTTTTCTTTCTGGTTTTGGGGCCACACCCAACTGTCCCGGGGTTCCCTGTCCTCTGGATGGCGCCGTGGACCGAGCCTGGCCTCCTGTACTGCTGGGTCTGTGGCCTTGCCAGCCCCTCCCTCCCGGTCTCCAAGGAGTCCCTTTTCCTTCGGGTTACTCAGAGTTGTTACTTGCCCACTGCAAGTGTCCAGGTGTGGCTGCAGGGAGCACCCCGGGACCTCTGCAGGTCTCTGCACCGAGCAGCCAGACCTCGGGGTGCAGTGAGGTGCCCTGTGGGGGCCACGGTCGACTGACGGTTCTTCCCTACATTGACTTGGCAGGGAGCCATTCAACAAGGTCCTGCGGGACCTGTCCCTGCTGGGCTACCTGAGCCAGCTGCACCCGCCTGCGCCCCAGCCCCTCCGGCCCCTGCAGGCAATGACGCCCTACCAGGTACCCTGGGCTCCGGGCTGGGGGTCCCCATCTCCTTTCTCTGCTTTCCCAGCACTGACGTGACTCAAAGCCCTCTGCGAGATCTGGTACCCGCACTCGCCCATTCTATCCTCAGGCCACCTGGCTCACTGCCTCCAGTTCGCAGATGAAGAATTGAGGGCCTGGCCCAGTGCAGGGGCAGAGCCGGCCTGCAGGCCAGCCCCCCGCAGTGTCCGAGTCCCCACCTCGCTCGAGTCCCCCCCGCCCCCGCGCCCCCCCCCCCTGTGGCGTCATTCACTCTCCCTCCTGCTGGGGCTGACCCGGCAGGGGTCGGTGCTCACGGGCCCACCTGCCCTCCAGGTCCCTTTCAACGCCGTGGCGCTGCGGGTCTTGCATGCCGACGTGGCCCCCACCCACATCATGTATGCGGTGAATGCCTGCTGGCTGGGCCTGTGCCGGTTGGTGGACGAAGTGCGCGGGTACACGGACGGCCCGATCCTGCTGGCCCAGAACCCGCTCTGTGACTGCCTGGGCTTCGGTGAGTGGCCGGAGGACACTGTGTCCTGGCCAGGGGCCCGCCGCCCACCTGCCCTCCCTCGGCCCCAGCCTCCTTTCTTTCTGCCCGTTTTCTGGTGTTTGGGTCCTCCCTGGCCGTGCTCGGGGCTCCCGCGTGCCAGGAGTGCATCGCACCCTCCTCCTCTCCGGGCTTCTCTGTCCGCCAGCACCCCTGGACTCCGTCCTCCAGTGTGGCGTGGGGCCTGGCCCGGCCCTGCCCTCGCGGCACCATGCGAGTGTCCCCGTCCATGTCCGTAACACCCTGAAGGGCACTGGGGCAGGGCTGGCTTCTGCTCTTTGAGCTGTATCTGCTCGGAAACTCTTCGGGGGGGATGGGAGGTCAGTGTTGGGGCTCAGGGCCGTGCCCCCCCCACTCACAGAGCCTGGACTCACCTGCACCCAGTCCTCCCCTCCAAAGCCCCCTTTATTGGGACTTGGAGGCTGGACTTGGGGCCCTGCTCCCTGCATGTCTGTCTCCTTCCACTGCGCCACAGCCCTGGCCTCAGACTCTAAATTATTTCTGTGTGTGAGGCACCCTGGGTATATTTTGAAACTATGAAACGAGAAAAGTGAAAGTACGAGCTGGGGCCAGGGAAATAGGACAGCAGGGTCATTTGCCTCACACATGGCTGACTTGGGTTCGATCCCCAACGTCCCCTAGGGTCCCCTGAGCATTGCTAGGAGTAATTCCTGAGTGCAGAGCCAGAAGTAAGCCCTGGGCTTCAGCAGCTGTGGCCCAAAAGCAACACAGTAAAAGTAGAATCAGAATCAGACACAAGGGGCCAGAGAGAGGGCGGGGGTGGGGACTGCGGGGGGAAGCAGCCTCGCACAGGCTGACTCGTCCGTCTCCGGTCCTGCACATGGTTCCCCAAGCCGACCAGGAGTGGGTCCCTGAGCACCGCTGCGTGGGGCCCAGACCCTTCCCTGGCGATCGCAGAGAGTGAGAGAGACAGGGCCAGGCGCAGTGAGCTGTGCCTGACCGCGGCTTCCATGTGTCAAGGCATCTGTCGGGGCATCGATATGGAGAAGAAGCTCTACCACATCCTCACGCCTGTGGCTCCAGAGCAGCTCCGCACCGTTAACTGCCTCCTGCTCGGTGCCATCTCCCTCCCCAGCTGCGTCGTGAAGTATCAGGTACGGGGCGACCACGGGGGGCCATGTCCAGGGCTCCCGCAGGAAGGTCCAACCCATCTACCGGGTGCGGCCTGTGAGCATGTCTCTGGGCTGACTGCCCGGAGGGGACTGGCGGGCCCATTGGTGTTATCTGTCCTCTGTTGTAGAACGGCCCGGAAGGGACCATCCCCTACGTCACCTCAGATTATAACTTCAAACTCCCTGGCGCCTCGGAGAAAATCGGAGGCAGAGAATTGGAGGACGGAGAGGAGGACAAGCTGCCGCCCCGACAGAGACCCCCACGCAAGAAGAAGTCATTGCTGGGGCCCTTGTGAGGGGCCGCGGGGGCCACACTCCTCGGGACTTGGCCCCTAAGTGGTGCCTGCCACTGTCCTTTGGACACAAGGGACATGGCTGGGACATGGACATTGTGGGCTGGTGCACTCTGCACGGCACAGGGGCCTGAAGCCAATGGGGGCTGGCTCCCAGGTCGCTTGGCGAGGGCAGGTGGCCGCAGGCCTCTGGAGGGAGGCCGTGTGTGCTGGCCACATGTCCCGGAAAGGGAACAGTACCAAGGCGGGCTCGCCGGCGGGCCAGGCCACACTCAGCACACCTTCAAAGCGCTCTCCGTTTTTTTTTATTTTACTGTCAAGCCACACCCGGTGATGCTGAGGGGCACTCCTGGCTCTGCGCTCACGTCACTCCTGGTGACGCCCTTGGACCTACGGGGTGCTGGAGACAGAAACGGGATCAGCTGCATGCAAGACCGGCACTTGCCCCACTGCCCAGTCACCATCCCCAACTTTGTATTTGGCTTTATGCTGAAAAAGTTGCTACCAGTTTGAATCTCCTGGATCCTCTTTCCTAGTCAGTCGGGACTGTTCTCGTCTGGATCGGGCGGCCCCAGCCCTGGCCATGTGGGGAGCAGCCTGTGGCATCTGGGCCTGGCCATGTGCCTGCGGGCTCTAGGACCGACGCAGGATTTCTCTGGAAGACAGTTCACAGCAGCCAGGCCGGGGAGGGCTAGGGCTGCGTGATGCTCAGGCCACCCATCATTCCTGGTTTCAGACGGTGAGACATCGAGTCAGTGCGTCACTGGTATGCCTGGGACTGCAGCCAGTAACACTCAGGTCTCCGGTGTCCCCAGGGAACCATGCAGGATTAGGGGGCTGGACCTCGGGCCCAGTGGTGTGTGTGCTGCAGCTCAGACTGGGCTTGGGAGCTCCCAGCTCAGGGGCCCGGGAGAGCACAGCTAAGCTCCATCCCTAGCTCCACACGCCCTGAGCACAGAGACAGGAGCCCCCTCCAGGTGTCCCAGCAAAATAGGTTTGATTTTGGGCTTGTGGCCACCCCCGGCAACAGTCAGGCACTCCGCACTCCTGTCTTAGCGTTCATGGATTCCACTGGCAGGGCTTGAGGACCATGTTAGGTGTCGGACTGGGCTTGGCCAAGCCCAACTCACAGCCCCAGGAATTTTTTTTTTTTAAAGTAAAACCAGTTTATTCGGGCAGTAAGGACTGGGGGAGGTAAAGACATACCTAGAGAGCATTTCCTTGGAATGCACCCTGAAGTAGGGGAGCAGGTGTCGGGCAGATGTGGACCAAAGGCAAGGCGCAGCTCAGGATGCTTCTTGGGTGGGGGCACACCTGGTGGTACCCGTTTGTTCCAGGCTTTGCACTCAGGCACTCCTGGGGGTGCTCTGGAACCATATGGGATCGATTTCCAATCGGCTGTGTGCCAGGCAAGCACCCTACCTGCCGTTCTGTTTCTCTGAGCCCCAAGTTCGAAGAGAAGGTGAGCTGCGTCTGAACGCTGCTGTGGGTATCAAGTTAGGACTGAGTGGGCTCACCAGCAGGGCACAGCAGGCCGGGGGGCCCCAGTGGCCTCACGCACCCTCGGGGGTGCTTGCTCCAGACTGGCCAAGGCCAGTTTCGCCTGAAATGCTCCATGAACATGTGCAGGGCCGGTGCGGATCTGCATAAGGTCTCCTGCCCCTTACCGTAGGTTGCTGAAGTCAGCACTGAGGCCGGGTTCCCTAGGGGCCCATTTATACCCCGTTGGTTTAGCTTGTCCACGATCTGTTAGTGTGACCGCGATGGGCATCTCCCTGGCCAGCACCCCCTTCCCCTCTGGGGCCCCCTGCCCAGTGCTCTGGTGGGCTTTGGGCCGGGCCCTGCTGCATATCCCCAGTCTGCGTGCAGCCAGGTCTGTCCTCGGCAGGAAACAGGCCTGGTCACCAGGGGGCGCTGCGGGCTCCATGGTGAGGCCTGAGAGGTAAGGGGGGGCTGCCTCTCCCCCGCACAGCTGGCCTTTGTGGCTGCCAGTTCTGAGTGGGCACACAGGGTCCCCCAGACAGGCTCCCGCAAACCTTTTTGTCTTTGTGTGTGACTTTGAAAGTAGTCCCCGTGTGCGTTTTTTTGTTACCAGTTTTTGTACTTTAAAATCACTTCTCTTGGATCCACTTAGAGGGAGGGCAGATATAAAAATAAATGACAGGATCCTCAAATGATAGCGTCTGCCTCCTGTTCTGTAAACAGACATTACTCCTGTCTGTCCTCGCTGCACCCTCTGGGGGAGTCCACCTGGCCAGGGGCGGGAGCAGGCGCGGGCCGGGAGGCCCAGGCTAACCTGCGGCACTCGGGTGTTCACCAAGCCAGTCGGCTGCCAGGGTGGCAGGGACAGATGGGGGAACCACACCCAGGGGTGCTCAGGGCTGACTCCTGGCTCTGCATCAGGAATTACTCCTGGTGGGGCTCGGGGACCCTACGGGATGCTGGGGATCGAACCCTGGTGGGTCCTGAGCAAGACTGATGCCTTACCTGTCATACTTTCTCTCCGGCCTCCTGATGTGACCTTTCTGAAAATGTCCTGGGGGACCAAAAAGATGATTCAGGCACTGGCCTTGGATGTGGCCCTCCAGTTCAATCCCAGGCGCCGTGTCTTGTTCCCTGAAGTGCTCCACCCTGCATAAGCCAGTGGCCCAGTGGTGGAGCTCTTGGCTTGTATGTGGGAGACCCTAGGCACAGCCCTGGCACCACACCTGACTCAGCTGGGAGTGACTCCCAAGTGCCGCCAGGCACGGCACCAAAAGAACCAAAAACTCGTGACGCTCGCGTTTTGGGACGGCTGGTGCATTTGTGGTGGGCGGGAATGGCCACGTATTGGTTAGAATGTCGGAAGGGCCCAAAATGAAAAAAAGTCACATTTTCGTCCCCCTCCCGTCCGTTCCCACCTTAGAAGAGCCAAAAGCACATTTCCATCTTCTTCCTCCCCCCGCGCTGCCTCACAAGGGCCTGTGGCTGTGCAGATGGGCTGGCTGCTTGGCGGGCACCGAGGCCTTTGGGGCCTGCAGGTGCCAGTGAAGCCTGACCAGCAGAATCAGTTCAAACCCTGTGGCTGGTCCGTCCAGGATGATGGGGTGACAGTTCTTCCCGGTGCATGAGGGCACCCCAAGGCCCTTCTGTCAGAGGCGCAGCCACCAGTGTGGGCTGGCTGGGGACCTTGTCCTGGGAGGCCAGAGACACCCACTGGATGGTACAGAGCCCACAGCCAGGCCAGAGATGAAGACCAGGGCTGGAGCAATAGCACAGTGGGTAGGGCATTTGCCTTGCATGCAGCCGACCCGGGTTTGATTCCCAGCATCCCATGTGGTCCCCCGAGCACTGCCAGGAGTAACCCCTCAGCATCACCGGGTGTGACCCGAAAAGAAGAAGAAAAATAAATGACGGACCAGGTAAGGCGCTTACTCTGCACACAGCAGACCTGGGTTCAGTCTCTGGTCCCCTCTATGGTCCCCTGTTCCTCCTAGGAGTGACTCCTGAGCACCGCCAGGTGTGGCCCCCAGCAAAACCCCACAGCCACTCTCGCCTGGACCCCAAGCACTCCCGAAGGGCTGAGAGTCACCCGGTTCATGTCCACCCCAACAGGGTCCTGCTGGTCTTGACCTGATACTTGTTCTGGGGGTTGGGCTACTCGGTGCTAAGAGGATCATGGGGTGTGGGCGGAGCCGTCTCCTGTCCCCGAGCACTCCAGCCTGCCCCCTGACACTGAAGTGGTCGAGAAACTCCACCACAGAGAGCCTCTGGCCGATGCCACACCGTCACTCCAGGATCTGACTCATGTGGCGCTTCAGAGACTGAATTTGCATCATCTCAAGGATATGGTCAGGCCATTTAGTTCCAGGTGGTTATCTAAAGGCTTGGGAGAAATGATGGCAAAGAGGGAACACAGGGGCAGCCCCAGATCTCTGCCCGCTTCAGGACTGAGCACAGCAGGCACTGCCTTGGTTGGGGTGCAGTACTGAAAGAGGGGTGCTAGTGTTCCATCTTTCCCAGACCGTTTCCAAGAGAATATAACAGAAGGGAAAGGGGGCCCAGAGAGAGTACAGAGTGTGCTACTTGCCTTGCATGTGAATGACCCTCATTCGGTCCCCAACACCCTCGATGGTCCCCTGAGTACCCCCCCAGAGGTAAACCCTGAACATCACCAGGTGTGGCTTGAGGGAAAAGCTGTATCCTCCACAAAGTTTAAGGCCAAAAGGGGCAGGAGAGGGGCTGGAGCGATAGCACAGCGGGTAGGGCATTTGCCTTGCACGCGGCCAACCCGGGTTCAATTCCCAGCATCCCATGTGGTCCCCTGAGCACCGCCAGGAGTAATTCCTGAGTGCAGAGCCAGCAGTGACCCAAAAAGGAAAAAAAAATGGGGGAGCAGTAGAGAGTAGAAAGGCCAAGCGCAGTTCTGCCCCCGGCATCCCATAGGGTCCTCCGGGCTCCAGCAGGAGTGAACTCTGAGCCCCTCACAGTGTGGCCCCAACCAAAGGCTAAGGAATGGCCAGGGGCCTGCGCTCCCGCCTGGGGCCAGGACGGGGCTTAGTGAGCCTGAGCGGTGCCACGAGTGGTGCTGACTCCCGGAGTGGGTCACAGGAGGCTTCGCAAGAGTGGCCGAGGGGTGTCCAGGCCAGGGGCAGCACAGGCCAGTGAGGAGGCTGGGAGCTCACTCGGTGTTGGGAGCAGCTCCCACAGAGACCAACTGGGGCCTTGGGATGTGCTGGGGTCCCCAGCTGCCCACGGCTGTGCAGCAAGGAAAAACGCTTAATGTTTCAGACTCTCCTGGCCAGGGGACCAGCCTGGGAGGTCAGGGATTATAGAGGGAAAGGTCACCCGCCGGGCAGCCAGAGTGGGAGGGGTCTGCTGTGGGAGCCCCAGAGAGGGGGGACGTGGAGGCAGGAAACCCGGGAAGCCCATGTGGCTGGCTGTGGAGCCTCAGCGCTTAGCCACAGACCTCGGAGCTGCGGTTGCGGCTCTTGCGGGCACGGGGTGCTGTGGGCACCCCGGTTTGACGGCCAGACAGTCAGAGCCCTCTACATCCAGGACAGGGCCGGCCCAGCAGGGGTGCCCAGCCCCTTCGAAGCAGTGTGAGCCCTGGACCTGGCACGTGGGAAAGGTCGCAGAGGTGCCCCAGCCCAGTGTCCAGGCACGAGGCCAGTCCTGACGTATCCGGGACCCCCAACCCCAGCTCGCCTCATTGAAGAAACTGCGAGAATCCATCTTCCTGACTTGCCCAGCATGGAGGGTCAATGTAGAGAAGGGCAATTCAGGGGATCCCTTGCCTGCGAACTAGGACCCTCGGAAAGTCCCTTCTGGAGGCGTTAGCTCCGCCCCGTGATCTGTGACCCACTGAAGGGAGAGTCTGGGAAATGAGTTCTGGAGAGTTCTGGAGAGTTCTGGAGAGTTCTGATAGCAGCTTTGCTGGCCCTGTGCATGCAGGGAGGCAGTGAGCCCTCCTGCACCTGAAAGGGAAGAAGCCCTGGTGCAGCTCGGTGGTTGGAGGGAGAGGCCTGGGGCCGCTCCATCAGCCTGCGAGGGAGGGGCAGGGCTGGGGAGGTGCCCCCCAGCCTTCAGCCGTCACACTGGAGCTTCCGTTAAAGGGTGTCCCATTGTCACAACGCCACACACAGCATCCAGACTACTGTCAGCTCTCAGGGAGGGCCCGAAATTCTTCCCAGACCATCAAATTCTTTTTTTTTTCCTTTCTGTTTGGGGGCCACACCTGGCGGCGCTCAGAGCTGCTCCTGGCTCTGTGCTCAGGGGTCTCCCCTGGCAGGCTCAGGGAATCATACAGGGTGCTGCCAGGGATGGACCCGGGTCAGTCGCGTGCTGTGTTGTGCTATTGACGCACCCCCCCCCCCCCCGCTCCTCATCAAAGTGTTTTTTTCCCTGTGCAAGCACCAATGTGATTTCGCAAATCTGTGTTTTTTCCACTGCCATGGCGGGATTCCGTGTCAATCTCATTTCTTCCTGATCCTCGTCATAAAGCTTCCGAGTGAACAAATACCCCAGAAAGGATCGTTCAGATCAACATGTCAGAGCAGCGGGCGGCTACCTAAGTAGCTCCTGTTCACCCAGAGCTGAGGAGAACCAGGGCATCCTCACACCCTCAGCACCCAGAACTAAGGAGAAGCGGGGTGTCCTCACACCCTCAGCACCAATGCCAGCACCCAGAGTTGAGGAGTAAAGTAGGGTGTTCTTACACCGTCTGCACCCAGAGCTGAGGAGAAGCGGGGAGTCCTCACACCCTCAGCGCCCAGAGTTGAGGAGAAGAAGTGGGGCGTTCTCACACCCTCAGCACCCAGAGCTGAGGAGAAGTGGGGTGTTCTCATACCCTCAGCACCCTGAGCTGAGGAGAAGCAAGGTGTTCTTATACCATCTGCATCCAAATTGAAGAGAAGCGGGGTATCCTCACACCATCAGTGCCCAGAGCTGAGGAGAAGTGGGGTGTTCTCACAGCCTCAGCGTCCAGAGCTGAGGAGAAGTGGGGTGTTCTTACACCATCTGCACCCAAATTGAGGAGAAGCAGAGTGTCCTCACACCCTCAGCACCCAGAGCTGAGGAGAAGCAGGGAGTTCTCACACCACCAGCACCCAGAGCTGAGGAGAAGCGGGGTGTCCTCATACCATCTGGACCCACTCCACATTCACTCTCTGTTTCCCCCCTCTTTCCTGCAGTGGCGGGAACCCGAATCTCATACATCCAAGGCAGGTGTTTTGCCATGCCCACATCCCCGCCCCTATTTTTTTTCCTTTTTGTGCCACACCCTGGCGGTACACGAGGGGACCATATGGGATGCTGGGAATCAAGCCCAGGTTGGCTGCGTTCAAGGCAAACCCTTCCCCGCTCTCCTATGGGTCCAGCCCCTCCCGGCCCTACGGTTTCCCTTTCCTTTCCTACGAAATCTCCATCCTATATTCCACATGGTCGTGCTGAGTTTTTATTCCTGACCATGCAAAGGGTCACCTCTCTGGATTTCCTGCAGTGCCTGATTTTCCCCGCTCCTGAGTCTCTCGGGAGACCCACAGGCCTTTTTGCGTTTCCCTGGTGATGTGCCCGCTGGGGGCCTCTGTATACCCACCTGCCATCCAGCCCAGGGTTTCTTTGGGAAAACGTCTTTTCAGATGCTCTGCCCAGTTTTTTCCTCAGGTGGCTCGGCTTGATTTGCTGTTGAGTAGGATGGGTTCATCTGTTTCCAATGGCAACTCCTTATCAGGTGTTTGACTTGCAAATATTCTCTCTTCTTGCTGGCCTGGCTGGTGGCTTCCCATGCTGTGAGAAGCTTCTGGGTTCAGATGGCGTTCCATTTGCTTATTTTCACTTTTGTTGCTTTCACTGTCAATTCTAAAATGTCAGTTCAGCATCCCGTAGCTCATTGCTTGGTTTCTACTGGGACGTTTATGGCTTCGGTATAACCTTCAAGAAGTTTATTTATTTATTTATTTTTGCTTTTTGGGTCATACCTGACGATGCACAGGGGTTACTCCTGCTTCTGCACTCAGGAATTACCCCTGGCGGTGCTCAGGGGGCCATATGGGATGCTGGGAATCGAACCCGGGTCGGCCACGTGCAAGGCAAACGCCCTACCCACTGTGCTATTGTTCCAGCCCCCAATCTTCAAGTTTAATCACATGACTGAAGACATAGTACAGCTGGGAGGTCTCTTGCCTTGCACATGGCCAATCTAGGTTCGATCCCCGGCATCCTATATGGTCTCCCATGCACCACTAAGAGTAATTCCCAAATGCAGAGCCAGGAGTAACCCCTGAGCATCGCTGGGTGTGACCCAAAAATGAAAGAAAGAAAGAAAGTAAGAAAGAAAGAAAGAAAGAAAGAAAGAAAGAAAGAAAGAAAGTTTAATTTCTCTGGTGCTGCAGAGATAGTACAGGATTAAGGCATTTGCCCTACCTGTGACCAACCTGAATTTACATCCCTGACATAGCCAGGGATGATTCATGAACACAGGGCCAGGAGTAGACCCTCTACACAGCCACGTTCAGCCCCAAACAAAAACAAAAGAGTTGAATTCTTCTGACTTGGTGTGAGCTGACTCTGTGTGTGTGTGTGTGTGTGTGTGTGTGTGTGTGTGTGTGTGTGTGTAGCTGGGAATGGGGTCAGCACATGCAAGGCAAGCGCCCTGCCACTGAGTTGGGTCCCTAACCTCAGATATTTGGTTTGGTTTGGTTTTGTATTGTTTCCTTGCTTTTTGGGTCACACCCGGTGATGCTCCAGGGTTACTCCTGGCTTTGCACTCAGGAATTATTCCTGAGTGGTGGTGGTGGTGCTCGAGGGACCATTATGGGATGCTGGGAATTGAACCCGGCTTGGCCGCGTACAAGGCAAACGTTCAGCTCCAGGTATTTTGTTTGTTTGGGGATCATACCTGATGGTGCTCAGGGTTTACTCCCAGCCCTGCCCTCAGGCATCACTCCTGGGGGGTGCTGGGAAACAAGCTGGGGTCAGCTGTGTGCAAGGCAGGTACCCTCCCCACTGTCCTTCCCTCCAGAAATTTCTCATTTCCTTTCCTAGTTGATGTCTCTCTCTCTCTCTCTCTCTCTCTCTCTCTCTCTCTCTCTCTCTGTCTCTCTCTCTTTTCTTGCTTCATTGCTTGGGCTGGACAGCAAGAAGCACCTTGAACGCAGGTGGTGAGTGCGAGTGCCTTTGCCTCCTGGTCCCTGAGGGGAAGCTTTGGGTTCCTACCCCCAAGCATGGTGTTAGCGCGGCCCAAGTGGTCCACACGCTGCATTGGGGCCTCTCTCCCGCCTGGTCACGGGCCCCTTGATGGTCAGCAGGCCCTGAGTGGCATCAAACATTCCTCTGCGTCCATGCCACGGTCCCCTGATTTCCCTATTGCCTAAATGGGGCCCACCCTGCTTGGTGATGGTGCCCACACACTCTGCCGGGGGCTCACTCGCATTTTGTGCGTCCTGCTCACACCCTACGGTCACACCCTGGCCCGGCGTGGCCCTGCTGGCTGTTGTGCTCACCCGTCTGTCTTTGTGGCACTCACCCCACCCGCAGGGCACAACACAGTCTGTTGTGGAGTGACCGTGAGACAGTGGGCCCCAGAGAGCAGAGCCACGAGGGTCACCACCCACCTGCGTGGAGTCCCTGGGGGCTCGCAGCTCAGAGCCTCACTTAGAGCTGTCCCATAACCTGCCTTTTTACTCTGGTGTGTGAGCCGTTTTGGTTTAGGTTTGGGTTTTGGTCCACACCCAACGATGCTCAGGGGAAGCTCAGGGGTCACTTCTGGAGGCACGAGGGATCAAACCTGAGTCAGCCCTGTGCAAGGCAAACGCCCTCCCACTGGATGTCGGCTCTGGCCTCGTGTCTGATGCTTTGAACATGGTGTGGACGTGACTGTGAACGTCGCATCTGTGTCCATCAGGCATCTCTAAACACACGGTGAGCTCTTCATAGCACAGATTACAGACTCAACGACCCTCAATTACAGCTCTTGCCAGCCGTGTGACCTTAGGCAAAGCACCAGCTTTCCATTATCTTTGCTGTGAAGATAATGGCAGTGCTGACGCCAGTGCTGGGGCAGAGGAGAGGTGTTTCCAATCTCTCTTGGGTGGGGTGTTGGGTCACACCCAGTGGTGCTCAGGGCACACCTGTGGCTCACTGCTCAGAAATCACTCTTGACGGGGCTGGGAGACCTTCTAGGGTGCTGGGAATTGAACCTGAGTCAGCTCCAGCTTCAAATGTGCGCGCGCACGCATGTGTGTGTGTGTGTGTGTGTGTGTGTGTGTATTGTCGTGATTTCTTTTTCCTTTTTTTTTTTTTTTGCCTTTTTGGGTCACACCCAGCAATGCTCAGGAGTCACTCCTGGCTCTGCACTCAGGAACCACTCCTGGCGGTGCTCAGGGGCCCATATGGGATGCTGGATATCAAACCCGGCTCGGCCACGTGCAAGACCAACGCCCGACCCGCTGTGCTATCGCTCTGGCCCCTGTCATGATTTCTATAGGTTTTCATTCCCGGGTTCCTTGTTGTTTGGCTCTGTACCGAGCTTGGGTTTAATCACCACCTGCAGGAACAACGTGAGACCTTTCAGGATGGAGGATATTCACTTTGCTTTTGCCGTCAGCCTGGCCATGCTGCCAGTCCAGGCTGACTTTCCTCCATATTCAAGTCTTTGGCGCCAAACTTTGAGCTTCGTTCCAGTGGCCATCAGATTGAAGAGTGAAAAGGAGGCTGAGTGGGGCCGGGGAGACGGCCCCCAGGGTTGGAGTGCAGACTCTACACGTAGATGCCCCAGCTCCATCCCCCAGACCTCACATCCCTTCAGCCCCTCCATGACAACCCCACCCCTGCCCGCTCCAGCAACCCTAGCATGGCCCAGAAGCAAAAGCAAATGGGCCCGGGGAGGTCCCACAGCAGGGAAGGTACTTGCCCAGCACAGGCTGCCCTGGGTTTATGCCCAGCACTTTTTCAACACCTGGAGCCATCGCCAAGCATAGAGCCAGCACTAAGACCTGAACTTTTGGGGTGTGGCCCCCAAAATAACAACAAAACAAACCTAAGGGGACTTTCCCAGCTCTCTCTTTGGGGATTGTAAATACCCCCGGAACAAAAGCTTCTGTGCTCAGCTCCTCAAACACTCCTCAGGGCTGACTCCTGGCTCTGTGCTCAGGGCTGACTCCTGCTCTGTGGTCAGGGATTACTCCTGGCTCTGTGCTCAGAGGAACCTATGGTGTGCTGGGTATCGATTGACCCCAGGTTGGGTGCATGCAATGCGAGCGCCCTTCACACTGTCCTCTCTGACCGCCTTCCTGATACCACCGGCCTCAGCGTCTGGACCTCTCCTTGAGGGCCACACTCTCAGGTGTGATGCACAGCAGCTGATGTCTCCGCGGGTCCTCACAGCTCCTCCACCTCATTTTCTGGGAAGCTGATTGTTTTTCAGAGACGAAGAGGACACAGGCAGAATGCTGCAGGCCATCAGCATCTTCTGGGCAGGACGGAGGGGCCGCGGGGCCCCAGGCCGAGTGCGGGAGAGCCCAGGTTTCTGCGGAGCCTGTTCGAGGGGACAGTCGGGGAAGCCTCAGTCCCCCTGCTCGGTGCTCCTGGCTGGACGGCAGGGCTGTCCTCCCTAGGTTGCAGGGTTGGCCCAGCAGCCTTTGTTCCCTGGACAGACTTGGCCCTTGGCTGGCCCGGCCCCTCGGTCTGTCTGGCCAGGTTTAAAGGCCTGCAGTGGCCAGCGGCCAGCGGCGAGACTGGAACGTGACCACAGACAGCCCTGACACAAAGGCCCACGCTCCCCCATTCCCTGCGCTGGGCAAAGGGGCCCCTGAGACGGGCCAGCGGGAGTTGGATCCACACTCAAGCCCTGCCCTCTCAGGCCGCCCAGGCTGTGCGGAGAGAAACGTGCAGATGCCCACTGGGCATCCCAGCAGGAAGGAGCAGGGGCTGGAAAGAGCTCAGGGTCCCCAAGCAGTGAGTGGGCACTGCTGGAGCTGCGATCCCTGAGCACAGAACCAGGAGTACCCCAACACCACCAGGGTGGCCCTCATTCTCCATTGCATGCTGCAGGGGAGGCCTGAGGGGTGACGCTGTCCCTGGTATCTATGGGTGGGGCTGGACACCAGGGGTCTGATGGCCTTGGCAGGGCCTGCAGTGGACAGGGACAGTCCTCAGAGTAGTAGAGGATTTGCATGTCAACCATTGTCTGGGGTGCCCACCCATGCTAAAGAAATGATCCCAAGAGGCCAAGCTGTTTGGCTGGTTTAGCGGGGCAGGGGGTCAGGAGGCAGGGAGCCAGGCTGCATCCTGGAGGCCATCCGGGAGGAGACATCCAGAGGGCCAGACAGGCTGGCTGTGTCTTGGAGGGGCCAAGGCATAGGAGAGGCCGAGCTTAGGGTGGCGTGGGCTGCTGGTCAGTGGCCAGCAGGCCCCAGGCCATGCTGTCCCCTAGCTGAGGTGGGTGGATGGGTGGGTGACAATGGTCAGGCCAGACAGTGACTGGTCTCTCCTACCCCACTGGCCCTGGGCAGCTGCCCAGGCCTGAGAGCTGTTGTCCACCCTGCCTGCTGTCCCCCCTACAGAGACCAGGAAGGGACCCACTTTCCCCACAGCCGGCAGCCAGTGTCTCAAACGGTAGAGGGGACCAGAGAGCTAGCATAGCGGGAGGGCTCTGGCCTTGCACACAGCTGACCCGGGTTCGATCCCTGTCACTCCATCTGGTCCCCTGAGCACTGCCAGGAGTAATTCCTGATGCAGAGCCGGGAGTAAGCCCTGAGCATCGCCGGGTGTGACCCCCAAAATAGAATAAAACCCAAAATCAAAAATCAGAGTGATTTGGCCAAATGAGGAAGGGGCTGGCGTGGCTCAGCTTGGCACATGTGTCACTGCAGAAGGGACCCTCTGTGTCCTGTCCTGCAGACATCTCCTCCTAGCCCCCACCCAGACCCCCCCCACGAGGCTGCCCTCAGCCACCGTCCTGCAGGGTCCTTGCCTTCAGCTCCAAGCGGCTGGTGGGTTCCCGGACAGCCCTGGCTGGCTGCCAGCACTCTATTCCAGATGGCTGCAGCCTGGTGGGGAGGCGGGTGGGCACGTGAGCGAGGCGGCTGCTGGCAGTGCCAGCCTGGTTCCCGGCTGCTCCCCCGGTTGCTCACGCGGCCCCTCTCCCAGCAGCCCTGGGGGTCCCCTCGCACCAGAAAGTGGAGGGGGGGTGGCTGCCTCCTCCCTGAGGCTTGGGGGGGTGGGCTGAGAGCCAGAACCGCATGTGAGTGGGGGGCGGGGCACCGGGTAGGGAAGGGGGACCCCAGGCCTCAGTCCCAGGCCTCGTGGGGCCCTTCCACAGAGGCAGACCCCAGAGTCAGCACCACCCCCTAGGGAAGGAGCACTGGAGAGGGAGTCAGAGTGAGGACAGGGCAGGACCTGCAGGGCCCCAGTGGACTTGGCACGGCTTGTGGGACTCAGGGTCCAGCAGAGGGCCCAGGTCCCCCCACCCCCACCCCCCGTGCCGGGCACAGGTCAGACTCTCCAGCCACTGCAGCTCTGTCAGCCCCAGCCTGGCTCCGGAGCTCAGGGTCACAGGGCAGAAAGGCCAGGCTCTGGGGACAGTCCCAGGAGAGTGCTGGTCTCTGCCCTGAGGGCAAGGGGAACAGGCTCTCTGTACAAACCCACTTTCCTGGTCTCAGAGCCGGTCGGTGGTGCCCACAGCAAGGCAGTGTGGTGCAGTGGTGAGAGCAGGCATTGGGGCTCAGCCCTCGAAGCCCCGGACAGGCTGTGGCCAGCCAAGGTGAGGGTGAGAGGGCCCTGAAGAGGTGCTCTCTAGAGCTCAGACCCTGAAGTCCCCCCCAGAGACTGTGCCCACCCAGGCCGTGGGCCTTGCCCGGTCAGTGAGCGCCTGGCTCTGCCTCCCCTGGGCCCCCAGGCCCAGCAATGATGGGGCCACGCCTGGCCTCTGCGGCCACTCCCCTGGGGTGGGGGAGCCGGGCCCAGGGCAGGCAGCATGGGGGGAGGGGAAGCATGGGGCACTTCTGGGGGGGGCCGGGACCCTCGGGAGGGGCTGGCGTGCTCGGGGCAGGGGTGCCCCTGGCCCACCCTGCCAGCCTGCGGTGGGGCTCAGATTCTGAAACCTCAACCCAAGGTGGGCACAGAGGTCCCTCACTCCACATGGACACACTCCCGCCTTGGCGCAGGGGCGGGGAGGGGGAGGTCTCACCCCACCCACGCTGGCCATGTGCCAAGAACACGGGCAAGGGGCACCCCTGAGCCCCGTGGGTTCAGGTCCGGGTCACGTGGTGCCCAGGATAAGGGCTGCAGCCGGCTCGGCCCGGAGCCCGGGAGGGCAGGCAGGCGGGCATCTGGTTTGAGTTACTCCAGCCGCCTCTTGGCAACTCAGCCCTCAGCTGGGGGTGCGCAAACTGCCCGGACCATCCCGACCACCCTCCCCGCCACAGCCTGGGGTGACCCCCACCCCCAGAAAACCGAGCCTCCTGCTGCCAGTCTTTGTGGTGGCTCTCAGTTTGCCCGGTCCTGCCCCTCCCCACAGGCTGGCTCCGCTGGACCCTGGCGGGCTGTGGGGGGCACACAAGGCTAGATACCGGGCAGAGGGTGACTGGGGGCCTCTGCATGACCTCGGATGCCTCTGACTCAGCTCTCTGACACCGTGGCTGTCCAGAGCCCACCTGGACTTTGAAGCTGGTGGCCTTGGGTCTAATCCAGTTGTTTTTATTTGGGGGGAGAGGTTCACACCTCGTAATGCTCAGGGATTACTCCTGGCTCAGTGATCAGGGTTCATTCCTGGAGAGCTCAGAGGACCCCATGGACTGTGGAGGATCCAACATGAATCGGCCACATGCAAGGCCAGCACCCAGCCTGCCACACTGCACCTCCACGCCCTGATCAATGGCTTGTACTGCAGGGTCAGGGGAGACAGTTTGTATCACACTGGCAGTGCTCACTTCGGGCAGGAGTGACCCCTGGTAGGGCTGGGGGAGCCACAGGCAGTGCTGGGCATTGAGCCCTGACTGCTAAAGAGTTGCCTTCCCCTCTGTGCTATTTCTCCCATTCTGCTCCTTGAAATTTGTTTTTTGGGGGTGGCCAAACCCAGTGATGCTCAGGGGTCACTCCTGGCTCTGCACTCAGGAATTACTCCTGGCGGTGCTCAGAGGGACCCTATGGGATGCTGGGAATTGAACCCAGGTTGGCTGCATGCAAGGCAAACACCCTCCCTGCTGTGCTATGTCCCCAGCCCCTAATTCTGCTGCTTCTTGGTGCTGGGCTGACCTCCTGAGCCCCCACAGTGCATGAGCACAGCCATGGTCTGAGCTCTGGTGGGGAGATGCGGGCCCCACAGTCTCCTTACTGGCTCCATCCTTCCTGCGGGCCTCAGGTAGGTGCTGCTGCCTGTCCAGCTCCCCTGACTCAGCCTCTCACCCCTCGACCCCCAGCACCCACCAAGGAGGGGCCAAGAAACTCCCAATGTGGGGCCGGAACGATAGCACAGCGGAGAGGGCGTTTGCCTTGCACATGGCCGAGCGGGGTTCGATCCCCAGCATCCCATAGGGTCCCCCAAGCACCGCTAGGAGTGATTCCTGAGTGCAGAGCCAAGGGTAACCCCTGAGCATCACCGAGTGTGACCCAGAAAGAAAAAAAAAAACTAGAAACTCCTGGATGAATCTGGCAGCCCATGGTGGTGGTCCTGGGTCAGGGATGCCGCGTGGGAGGCAGGTGGGGAGGGAGGCCTGTGGCGGTGGCATGGGGGTGAGGTCTGGATAGGGCAGCTCTGGCCTCCTGGCAGCGAGTGCCCTCTGACCCTGGGTCTCGGGAGTTGGCAGACAGGCCTCAACTTCCTGTTGGGGGGCTCGCCCCCACTCCCTGGGGGGTGCTTTCGTGCCTCATTGAGAACTCCTGTTGGCCGCAGAGGGCTGGGCCCGGGCGGAGGTCAGCGCTGGGGGCTGGATGATCCTGGGCTGCACATTTTTCTCCTCTGAAAACTTATCTTAGCTGGGAGACGGCGGAACAATCGCGCTCTTTCCGGGCCGCTGTGGTCCCCAGACGCCAGCCCAGCCCTTCGGTGGGGGCTCTGAGGGGCCGGGAAGTCGAAATTTGTAAAATGTCTGTAGGAGGGGAAGAAAGGCGCTTTGTGTGGGGCCGGGGCCCCGCCATTGGCCAGCCTGCAGGCCCCCGGGGTTCCCAGAATGCTCCCCTCCCGGGGGGGGGCCCATGCGGCGGGGCCGGCGCCCGGGGCCCCACCACCCTCTGTGCCCTGGGCCTCGGGGAGCCGGCTCCCCGGGGCCACCCAGCCTCCACAGACCCCCCGGCTGGCGGGAAGGCTGTCTGGCCTCGAACATGTTCCTGTACTGGAAGAAGCGTGGCGCCTACGAGCTGGGGTCCCTGCCCGGGGCCCTGGCGGAGCTGGAGCTGGGGGCCGTGGAGCGCTTCTCATGGAGCTCCAGCCTGGACATTGTCGGCGACCCGGGTGGTAGGTGCTGACTTCCTCCTGCCCACAAGCCTGGTGGGGTGCCGGTCATCTGGTCTACCTGCTGCCTCCCTTGGGCCAGAACCCTAACAACGCCTCTTTCTTCTGTCCCCCTCCTGAGCACGGGGATCCGGAAGGTTTGGGGCACAGGGGCAGTGAGCAGGTGACGAGCCTCATCTCCCACGGGATCCCCTGGCTAGGCTGGCAGGGGTGGGGCGCTGGGCTCCAGGCCTGCCCTGGCCTCTGACCCGCCAGCCTCTGAAAGCTGGCCCTGGCTTCTCAGGATCATGGGATGGGCCGAGCATTTCCAGAATATGCGCGCTTCGGGCCCAGGCCCCACTGAGTGGACAGAGCAGAGATGTCCACTCCAGAGGCAGGTGAATACGAGGGGAATGCTGGCCCTTGGGCCTGGGCTTGGGGCTTTGGAAGCATTTCCTGGGCATGAGTTGTGGGTGCTGTGGGTGCACGGAGAGCCGGACCCTGCTCATGCCGTGGGCACACACGGCCATTCATTGTCGGGGGTGGGGGGGGCAGGGGTTGTGTTTTGGGGAGGTTACACCTTGTGGTACTCAGAGGATACTCCTGGAGGCACCCGGGTACCATGAGGCATGGGGGTGCACCCTGGGCTTCTCATATTCAGCGCCGGCTGCATGCAGCACATAGGGCTGACTCCCCCCAGCGAGGCTGCTGTTTTGTTGCTGTTTTTGTTTTTGCTTCTGTGGTGTTAGGTGCAGCACAGGGGCCTCATGCATGCCAGGGAACCTACTTTACAGCAGGGTGCTCCTCTGGGTTTGCTTGGTTGGTTTGAGTTTGGGAGCCACACCTGGTGGTACTCAGAGGGCTTTTTCCCGGCTCTGCTCCCAGGAATCCCTCCTGGCCATGAGGGGGACCCACTGCAGTGCAGGGGGACGCAGTTAGGGTCGGCCCTGTGCCAGGCGATTGCTGTGTCTGCACTCCCGCTCCTGCTCCAGCTTTTGCTCTGTTTGTTTGTTTGTTTGTTTGGGGGCCACTTCCAGCGATGCTCAGGGGTTACGCCTGGCTCTGCACTCAGGAATCACTCCTGGTGGTGCTCAGGGGACCCTATGGAACACCAGGGGATTGTACCTGGGTTGGCCCCAGGTACAAAGCAAACGCCCTACCTGCCATGCTATCATTCCAACCCCAAACAACAGTTATCCTTCCTACTTTTTTGCTTTGTTTTTTTTTGGGGGTGGGGGTGTCAGGCTTTACCCCTGGCTCTTCACTCAGGAGTCACTCCTGGTGGGCTCAGGGGACCCTATGGGGTGCCGAGGATCGAACCCAGGTCAGCCGCGTGCAAGGCAAATGCCTTCCCTGCTGGACTATTGCTCCAGCCCCAACCAGCTGTCGTTCTTGCCTTGACTCTCAGCCCTGTGGATCAGCCTCGGGTGGGCGCCCACCCTGCCAGGGACAGGGAACTCTGTGCCTGAGCAGCCCCGAGTCTGGCCCTGTGTGAGCTGTACGGGCGCCGCCTCTCTTGGATTCTCCGTTTGCCCCGACTCTGGCCTCCTTCAGGGCCAGCTTCCCAGCCTGGCCCGGCACGGTCCTAGCTGAGGGACTGAATAATCATGGGTGACCCTCAAAGGCGAAGGCACCCGGTGGGTGCTGGTGACAGGGGTCCCATGGCTGACGAGTGCCTTCCTGCTTCCTATCCCACCTCTGCGGTGGGAGGTGGGAGTTCCATGAGCACCTGGAGAGGAGCACCAGCTTAGGCCTTGTGGGAAGGAGGCCTGGCCATAGGGCAGCCAGCTGGGCAGGGCCAGGCCAGGCTGGGCGGCTGGAAAAGCTCGTCTACCCGGGGGCTGGTATGCTTGGGGGCATACGGCCGGGGGCTGGACCACACTGTCCTGCTGGCCAGGGGCTTCCCTGGGGAAGGCAGAGCCGGTGACCCTGGCCCTGCACACAGCGTCCTTGGCCAGAACTCCCAACCGGCTGCCCAGGGACCGCCCGGAGCTGACTCAGAGAGGCTGTTCTGTGCCGTGCCCAGCACTTGCTCTAACCTCAGCTCCGGTCACTGCGTGTCCACCACCACAGAGGCTTCTCGACAGGCCCTTCGGAAGGAAAGGCCCAGGGAGGGTGTGGGCGGGTGGCAGTGCCCACAACAGACACCAGCTGCGGGCTCTGGCCCCTCTCCTGCGGGCTCCTTGTGCCCTGTCAGGGTCAGGGTGTGGGGGGCACTGGGCAGTGGGCACACAGCTGGCTATGCTGGCTCGGCTGGGCCCCCGGGCAGGGCAACGCACCCGAGGGACCTGTCTCTGCAGCCCCCGCCCCTTGGTCACTCTCAATGCTTCTGAGGGGCCGCGGGAGGAAGCTCATGCTGGCCAAGTTGGCACATGCCCGCTGTAGCCTCTGCAAGGTGCTGCCGGTTCAGGCCTAGTGCCCAGGGAGGGATGCAGGGTGTGTCCTTTCCTTGCTGAGCGGGGCTGGAGTGCAGGCAGGGCCTCGGCAGGGGTCCCTGGCTCAGGGGCAGGTGCCTTGGGGGAGACGTTCCAGATGGGGTGTCAGAGACCATCATCCGTAGGCCTGCTCCTCCCACCTGCCTCTACCCAGAGCCTGGGGCCTGAGGACAGGGGTCCACTAGTGCCTCTGACTGTGTCCAGCGTGAGGTGGGGTGGGATGACAATGGGGGAGGGTCCGTGCTTCCTGGGCCACTAGCCAGAATTGGCCGTTCTGGCTTTTGTCCGAGTTTGGGTCAAATCCCCCTGGTGAGGGCTGGCGTACTGGCTGGACAATTGCATGCAGAGCAGCCTCTGGGCGCTGGGTGTGCGTGGGAGGGGGCATCCGAGGTCACAGCTGCTTCCCGGGACAGGCGCGGGCGGCCGCCACCGCCGGCCCCGGCTAGGGAGGGGGTGGGCAGGGAGCCTTGCCTTCTGGTGGCACAAGGATTCACTGCAGTGGGGGCTCCCCTGCTCCCCTTACTTAGGAACGAAGAGGGTTTGGGGCCCCTCCCAGCAGTGCTCAGGAATCACTGCCGGTGGAGCTCAGGGCTCTATACTGGGCTATGGGGGTTGGGCCCGGGCTGGTTGTGTGCAAGGCAAGCGCCCTCCCTGGTGTCGGGTCACTTGGTCCCGCCAGTTGGATTGAGGGGGTGCGAAATGAGACTGGGGCTTCAGTGCACATTGCCCAGCACTGAGCTATGCAGGAGCCCTGAATGCGGGGTGGTACACACCTGGCTGTGAGCAGCACAGGCAGGTCCTGTCCGGGACTTGGGGCTGAGCATCACTGAACAGCGCATCCTTTCAGTTAAGATAGAACCCTCAAGGGGCTGGAGCAATAGCACAGAGGGTAGGGCGTTTGCCTTGTACACGGCCCACCCGGGTTCGATTCCCAGCATCCAATATGGTCCCCTGAGCACTGCCAGGAGTAATTCCTGAGTGCAAAGCAAGGAGTAACCCCTGAGCATCGCTGGGTGTGATAAAAAAAAAAAAAAGACGGAACCCTCCAGGTCACCGCTTCCTCCACTGCTGAAAATAGGCATGGTGCCTGCACCTTCCTTCAGGTAGGTGTTCTGGGGTCACTCTCGGGTGCTAAGGGGCATGAAGTGCCCGGGATCAAGCCCAGGAACCCTGCTCTTGCCCTTTGAAGCTGTCTTCCCAGTATGGGAAGTTCATTTTATTTTATTTATTTCTCTTTTTGCTTTTTGGGTCACACCCGGCGATGCACAGGGGTTACTCAGCGATGCACAGAGGTTACTCCTGGCTCATGCACTCAGGAATTATTCCCGGCAGTGCTTAGGGAAGCCATATGGGATGTTGGGAATCAAACCTGGGTCAGCAGCGTGCAAGGCAAACACCCTACCCCTTATCGCTCCAGCCCAGAAAAGTTCACCTTAATAATGCTACTGATGAGGTCAGAGGATAGTCCAGCGGGTGAGGTGTTGGCTTTGGTGTCCAGCCGACCAGATTTCATCCTGGTACCTCACAGGGTGCCCCCTATACAGTAAAATTAGTAGTTGCTAATCGTACTCTTTATTCGCACAATCTATTCGCACGTTTCCGTTTCAGAGGGTGTCCTGCTGCAGGCATCTTCATCAGTTTTTCTTTCTTTTTGCACCATCTTTAGGACCCAGTGATCCTTCCCTGGCTGATGTCTCAGTGAGACGTCTCCTCCACGCATGGTTGTCCCAGGCAAGGAGGGCTGCAACGGGGACCCCGGGAAACAGTGTTGGCGGACAGCGAGATGCCTGGCCTGGGACCGGGGAGCCAGGGGGCAGTTGGCAGTTGTCCCCAGGGGTCAGGGAAGATAGATCAGAAACAAGGTCATTTTCAGGACCCGCGGGGAGCAAGTTCCTTCTCAGGCTTGGATGCCCAGAGCCAGGGCGCTTCCAGGAGTGCAATTGCAGTCTGGGATGGTGTGTGGGATGAGGGGATAGTCCTGGGCAGACGGGCGAGCCCAGGGGGTGTTGTCCAGGGTTGAGCCGAGTCCCTCAGGGGGCAGGTGGGGACTGAAAGGTGGGGTGAAGGGCCCAATTGAGGGGCCTGGGGTCTAAGGCAGCCTCGGGGAACCCGGGCTGTCGGGAGCACTGGTTCAGAATTGCCAGGCACCTTGGGTTTGTCCAGAGAAGCCAGAAATCTGGATTTTTATGTGAAAATGACTTTTGAAAGTTGGCAACCACTTCAAATTCTTTTGAAGCGCTGTGCCTGGCCAAACAAAACATGTCCGCCAGCGGCTTCTGCCTGGGCGCCCATCAACTGGGGGCAGGGGGCTGAACCGGGGCTTGATGACAGGGTGGGGGGTTGAGGAGGGGGGTCGTCTGCCTGGCCAGTGCCAGGGGCCCTGCTTCTCCCCGACCGTGACAGCTGGTGGGATTCTGCGGGACCCCAGAAGACATATCGGGCATCCAGGATGGGGGTGTGGGGGGGGGCGTACGGGGAGTGCGGAGGGCTCCAGGCTGACCTATGTCTGGTGGTGCCCACCCAAAGCGGCAGGGTCACAGCAGGAGGGAGATCCCGGGGAAATCACGGGCAAGCAGGGGAGACTGCCCCAGCCCGGAGATCCTCCTCTTCTGCTCAAAACCCTCCACCAGGCCAGCAGCTTCTTCAGCAAGTTGGTCAGCAGCTGTGGGGCTGAACCCCCATCTGGAGTGGTACCCCTGCCCTCTGCGCCCCAGGGTCCCATAGAAGTCACTGGACACTCTCCAGGGCATGCTGGACGAATGCAGGTGGCTGGTGGCCCCAGGACAGGGAAGCTCCTGGCCTGTGGGTCCACCCACAGGAGGTTGCCCTGAAGGGGAAAATGTGGAAGGATTTGGGGAAGCCTGTCTGCACCCCAGGGGAGCCTCCCTGGGGCCCCACCAGGTTCCCTGGTCTTGGGAGTCATCAGGAGAGGAAAGGAGGCCAGGGGAGCCCGAGAAAGCTGGTTCTCAGGGGAACAGGAACCCGCAGCGGTAGAGGCCCTGGGCAGCCGTCCCCTCGGGGTCAGAGAACTTGACCCTGGAACTGCGGCTGGAATGAACAGGACCAAGAAATCCAGACCAGCAGGTCAACAGCTCTGCCGCCTGGGGCCTGGGACAGACACTGACCAGAAGGCTGAGGGGGAGGGGCGCGTGGGGGCCTAAGCGACGGCTCCGCCGATGGGCACCAAGTACCCACGCGTGAGGCCGCTTCAATTCCCAGCCCCGAAAAAACCTACAAGAAAGAAGCTGGGCTGGAGAGAGGACAGCAGGGAAGGTGCTGGCCTTGCATGTAGCCAAACTGGGTTCGACTGCGGCACCGCAGAGGTCCCCCAAGCCTGGCCAGGAATGATTCCTGAGCACAGAGCCAGGGGTCAGCCCTGAGCACTGTGGGGCGTTACTCAAAATAAATAATTAATTAAATAAATAAATAAAAGGAAAGAAAAAAAGAATTCTGAGCCAGCTGGGTGGGGGTGGGGTATATTTAACTCAAACCCTGTCTTAGACCAGAGAGCGTCAGGAACAGAGCCAAGAGCGGGTTTCGTCTAGTTGGGTCACCTCAAAAGCCCCTGGACACCCCCCAAGACTGTCCCTGCTCCAGCTGCCCCAGGGAAGACTGATGCCAAGGGCCCCTTCAGGTTCAGGCCCCTCAGGGCTGCTGGGCCCCAGGCGAGCTCTTCAAGGTTTGGGGGTTAATTGGGGATCTTCATGCCCAGCCCTGGACTTAGCTCACGGTGTACCCCTGGGGAACCCCTGATGTTTGTCTGCTGAATGAGGGTAGAGAGTGGGATGGCCTGGGACCACCACAGTCCCCCACCCCGGCGCAAGGGCTTTGTGCAGACACCGGGTGCTGGGCACGGGCAGGTCTTCAGGCTGCGTGTGTGGGCACACATGCAGGAAGGTGGGCACCACTCGGGCAAGGGTCAGTGGGCATTTGGCAGCGGGGCCTGACCCCTGGAACTGGCTCATCTGTTCCTGAGTGGGCCTGAGGCCCCTCTGTGGGCCCCAACTGTGAGTGGGGCGGGAGTGGTCAGGCTGGGAATGTTGAGTCCCTGGGGAGATGGGGCCAGCTGTCCTTCCCCAGAGAAGTGGGCCCAGTCCCTGTAGAGGCAGAAGTCAGGAGAGCACCCCTGGTAATGAGGGGGCCTGGGTAGGGTGGGGGAGGGGGATGGGTTCCGCAGAGGGCCTGGTGACACCTGCTTCTGGGGCTGGTTGTTAAACTGGCCGGTTCCAAGTGTCTTTGCTGTCTTGGTGATGCTCCCAGGCAGTTAGGGAATAAAACAGCAGAGGGACTGCAGTGCCAGGGTGGGGTAGGAGTCTGTGGACCTGGGTTCGACCCCCCAATCCCATCTGGTCCCCGGGCACCGCCAGGAGTGACTCCTGAGTGCAGAGCCAGGAGTCACCACTGAGCATCGCCAGGTGTGGCCCAAAAAGAAAAAAATAAAAATTAAAAAGCCAATACGGCAGCGCCCAGCTTCTCCGTTCGGGGAACCTCCCAAGCTGGACGGCTAAAGGTAGGAGGTTGGGGCGCGGAGATCAGCCATCCCGCTGGGGCTCGCGTCCACAGTACCGTCACCCCAAAGAAAGTCCCCCAGCTTTTTTAAAGGCCACTTTTCACGGAGCAACTGTATCCGGACACATCCCCTCACGGGAGGCAGCTGGAGAGCGCGGTGCGCAGGGATGAGCCCCGCCCGTGCCCCGCAACTTGGCAGGGACGAGGGGGGGTAGGGCCTGGACGGGAGCTCTCGGGGGAAGGGTCGCCTTCCGCGGGGTGGCGGCGGGGCGAGTCGAGGGGTGCGCGGCTAGGTAGTGGAGGTAGTGAGGTCTGCCGGTGAGGTATTTATCTGGTACCGGTAGGGGTAGGGTGGGTCTTCTGTGCGTAAAAGCTGGGGCTGGAGCAATAGCACAGCGGGTAGGGCATTTGCCTTGCATGCAGCCAACACGACTGATAGGAGTTTGATTCCTCCACCCCTCTCAGAGAGCCCGGCATGCTACCGAGAGTATCTCACCTGCACAGCAAAGCCTGGCAAGCTACCCGTGACATATTCGATATGCCAAACACAGTAACAAGTGTCACAATGAAGATATTACTGGGCCCACTCGAACAAATCAATGAACAACGGGAAGACAATGACAGTGATGCATTTCCTGTGTATATTACTGAAAATGAACCTATATTTCATCATATTCTTGTCTCTGTCTTGATCGATCCTTGTCCTGTTCCTTCTGTCCCTTCTGGTACAGAGTGACTCGTTTCTGCCATTTTCCAGCTGTATTGATCTACAGTTGGTGACTTAAAGATACTACCACTAAACCCTACTTTCTCTTTCATATAATGAGGGTTCCATATGCAGTTCATCTCATACCAGTAGCAGATCAATTGGTGGTGGTGGTGGGGGGAACAGAAAAAAACTCAAAAATGTAAAACATGGCACTTGGGCTACTGTAATTTGAAAGAAACCATTTGTTTATAGGACTTCCTTTAGTGAGACGTACAGCCTAAATGCAAGTTTAACAAAATATTCAATGTAGTACTCATCAAGCATCTTCTGCCTCTCTTTCCTTTTATGTTCAGAACATCCTTTTACCTATCAATGGGGTTGGAATCATCCCAGATCCATGCCACAGTAGGGGAGATAGAGGTCAGGGAAACTCCATAGGCCTGGAGGTCCCGGAGCTGAAGAGGGATCAGCAGGACTCATGGTCCATCAACTCACTGGACTTGGACATTCTGCACCCCTTACCCCCAGACAATTTCCCTCCATGGACTGCTGCTTCCTACTTCCTGCTTTACCTAGTTTCCACAGAAACTTAAGCAACTGGTGGAAATACATTCAGCCTCCAGAAAAGTAAGCCAATACAAATCAAATAGAGGCCACATTGTCAACCATCATGATTCTAACAGCAAACAGAAACACACTTTCTACGCTGTAAGAAGAGCTCCGGAGAGCCTGTTCTCCCAGTAACTTCTTGTATTCAACTTGCATCTCTTAGATTGAGAAAGTCTCTTTGATGAACAATGCCATTCTTCCCTGAGAGCAGAAAAATAATGATAATGAAGGAAGAGAAATTTTGTATCTCTAAAAGCTGTTTTTTTTTCTTGGACTAGCCCATATGCTAGTTGCTGGCTTTGATGGCTTAATAGGACCTCCCCACAGCCCCGCAACAAAGGAGCTGTCTGTCAGAGGCCTGGGACTAGTATTGCCAACAAAGTACAGATTTAATTTTGCCAATTTAGTGACATGTGACTGATGATAAGGTCACCAGGGCAAGGGAGAAAGTCTAAAGGAAAAAAAAGGAAAGACCCCCTTGTTTAAGCGAGAAATTTAAATAAAAATGAACTTCTTCCTTAGGGGATTTTTTTTGTCATGCAGTCTCAAGGCATTTGGCAAAGTATCCTGAAAAGCTGACCTAGGAAACAGATCACCTTTTGCCTCTCACTGTCATTTTAGCAACAGTGATTTGTCCAAAGAAACAGCTGGCAATGTTGGGCATATCTTTCTTATTATCTGTGTGTGTGTGTGTGTGTGTGTGTGTGTGTGTGTGTGTGTTGTCAGGAATGAATTCAAGTTCTCAGACATGTGACACATGTTATCTCCAATGAGCCTTTTCCCCTGGTCTATTGGGAACATGATTTTAAATTATGAGAAAAATAAGAAAGTATACTAATGTCTATGTGAAGTAGAAAGAAGTTTCACTAAATATCTTCATGAAAAAGCAGGGCAAGTTCTCAAAAGTCTAAAAATATTGACAAAATTATATCCCCATGTAAAAAGCAAAGAACTAAATAAATAAATTTATAACTGGAATAAATGTATAACTTTGGAGAGAAAGTGAGTCAGTAATTGTGTGTTAGTATTATTAACACTACAATTTTTCCTTCTTTGTAGGTATTGTGTGGAAGTAATGTACAACCATATGACTTAGATTTTCTAAGCTATCAAAGACATCACAAGGAAGACAAGAAATAAGGTATCTTTGGGCCTTAAATTATTGAGAAGCAAAATTCATAAAAAGTTGGTCTCAGCAGTTTTCTGGGACACTTAACTTTAGAAAGGAACAGGAGGTATGAAAAAGAGAACATACCCAGGGCTGGAGAGAGAATGTGTAGGGCATTTGCCTTGCACACAGCCAACCTGGATTTGATATTAGATTCCTGTATGGTCACAAGAGCCCACCAGGAGTGATCTCTGAGTGCAGAGCCAGGAGTAACCCCTGAGAATTGCCAAGTGGTCTAAAAACACAGAGAGAAAGAGAGAGAGAGAGAGAGAGAGAGAGAGAGAAAGAGAGAGAGAGAAAGAGAGAGAGAGAGAGAGA
>JAOXYA010374797.1:0-18019 GCA_028565675.1 Sorex palustris
CCGCCCCCCCCCCCCCCCCCCCCCCGACCCCAGCCTGTTCAGAGCCTTTGCTCTCTGCTCCCTTCCCCGGTGTGTTTGCTGCCCTGCCCAAACCTGTTTTCCCCATACCCTCAGATTTCTCTGCAGCAACGTACATACCTCCGTCTGCCTGCATCTGTGATTTTTCTGTGTTTTGGAGATTACACCCAGAGGTGCTCAGGGGTTGAACTTGATTCTGTCCTCAGTGGACTAGCCTGGGAGGCTACGTAAAGGCAAGCACATGCACCCCTGGGCGCTCTGGGACTCTCCACCTGTGTGTTTGTTTCAAGAGAGAGAAGCTGGTAGTGTGGGCTGGAGAGAGTCCGGATTTAGGTGCTTGTGGTGCAGTCAGCCCACTGGCCTACGCTTGACCAACTCAGGGCCACTTCTTTCTTTCTGCTCAGGGATCACTTCTGGCAGGGCTCAGCCCCTTATGGGGTATTCGGGGATTGAGCTTGGGCCAGCTGTGTGGTAGGCAAGTCTCTTACCCCCGTTCTGCCTTACCCCTGTACAGTTTCTCTGGCCCTTTCCAGAATTTCTGTGCCATTCCTGCAGCAGAGGCAGTTCCTGTCATCCAGGGAACGCGGGCCACAGCGTTTCTGTCTGTGCCAGTGAATGCTGCAGGTCAGCTGCCTAATGTTTCCTGATCTGATCTTCAAGAAGGAAGTGTGACAGCACGTCTGTCAGAATGCACTGGCAGAGCGATAAGATTCCAGAGCGTGATAAGTAGGAACCTCTAAGGAAAATGTTCCAAGTTTGTTTCATCTTGAAAAATAGTTGGAGATTTAAAAAAAAAAAAAGTTGAGGGGCCAAGTCACAGTACAGCCACTTAGAGTGTTTTACCTTGCACGTGACCAACCCTGGTTTGATCACCAGCACCACATAAGCTCCCTCGAGTCCTGGCCCTGATGCAGAGCCAGATGTTAGCCTGAGCACTGTCGGGTGTGGTTCTCCCCCCCCCCCCAGAAAATCCAAAAAGTTGTTGGGGGCTCCGAAAAGCAGTTCTGCAGTGCTCAAAGGTGTTGAGGCTCTTCTTGCTCTTGCTTTTTTTGTGGGGGAAGGTGGATGACTTGGGGCCACATCAGGGTCAGATCATTGGCTTACCTCTTCCCACCTATTCCAGCTTACCTGTTAAACATTTCCAGAATGATCTAGCTGTTCATCTCATTTTCATTCCCCCTCTTGCTTTTTGGCTTTTCCCTAATTAAGCTTGATCATTGTTGGGTGCTATTTTAGGGTATTTCCTTCTCACCATCTCACCCTTTCCTGGGGATGACCGGGGCTAATACTCACTGGCTTGTGCTGCTGGCTGGGGTCAGGACACACTTTGTAGTGGGGTGGCAGGGGAGCGGGGGACCCCGAGTGGCAGTGCTGCTCGGTGCCAGGTTCTTACTGGATCTCTGAGTGGTCCTGAGTCAGGTCTACTGCTTGCCACCAAGCTTTCCACGTAAGAACCCAACTCACAGTTCAGTTCTGTAGGGCCCACTCTTAAGTATTTTTTGTTTTGTGGCCACATCTAGTGGTGCTCAGGGTTTATTCTGACCCTGTGCTCAGGGTTCATGCTTGGTGGAGCTGGGGGTACCATATGGGGTGCCAGGGATCGAACCTGCATCGTTCATGTGCAAGGGAAACACCCCACCCTCAGTACTACTGCCCTAGCCCCAGAACTTTTTTGCCTTTTGCTTTTTGGAGAACAGGCTTGGAAAGTTTGGGATTTCCTCAGACCCTGAAGGGCAGGACCAGTGGCTTCTCCTGTTTGTCATTCCTGTCTGTTTTGGTTGCAGGCTGTTTAGAGGTCTTCCTGGAGCCTCTGTCTCTTCTTTGTAAGTGTCTGGACTTCTTTTGAGATATTTTTTTTTTTTTTTTTTCTTTTTTTTTTTTTTTTTTTTCTTTTTTTTTTTTTTTTTTTTTTTTTTTTTTGCTTTTTGGGTCACACCCGGCAATGCTCAGGGTTACTCCTGGCTCTGCACTCAGGAATTACCCCTGGTGGATTACCCCTGGTGGTGCTTGGGGGACCATATGGGATGCTGGGAATTGAACCTGGGTTGGCTGCATGCAATGCAAATGCCCTACCCACTGTGCTATCGCTCCAGCCCTTGAGGTAATTTCTCTTGAGTAAATCTTTCTTCACTGTTCCTGACAGTCACTTTTGAGATCATTTCTGTCGAGTAGAGCTTTCTTTGCTGTTCTTTACAGTTGCCACGGATTGCATATTTCTGCTTGAGATGTAGCTAATGATTTAGAAGTTGAATTTTATTTATTGGTACTCAGGGCTCACCCCATTGATACTTCAAGGACCATGCTGTGCTGGGGATGGAGTCTGTCCCTCCTTCATGTAAAGCTGCATGCCAGCCCTCAGTGCTATCTCTCTGGCCCACAGACTGAGTGTTCAAACTGCTCAATTTTGATTAAGCCTCAGCTGACTGGAAGATTGAGAGTAAAGCGCTAGACTGTGTACCTCATGAGTGAGGTTGTCCTCCCCTCAACTCTCACATAGAGCTGTGCTCTCTGTTTTTTAAATAAAGAGCCCAAATAGTTGAAATATGCAAGTAGAAATATATGGGTACAATAAAGTCTTTAATAAATTCTGTATCTTTGAGGATGGGGCAGTAAATAGTGCAGCAGGGACAGTGCTTGCCATGTACATGGCAGACCTGGTTTGATTCCTGGGAGGACCAGAGCAATAAATAATATCGCAGGTGGGTGTTTGCCTTGCACGTGGCAGACCCGGCTTGGTCCCCTATACTATATATGGTCCCTTGAGTCCTGCCAGGAGTGATCCCTGAGCACGGAGCTGGAGGTAAGCCCTGAGCACCTCCGGGTGTGGCTCTCACCCCACCACCTCCCCCTCACCACCGCAAAAACAACAAAACCCAAAACCCTTTACCTCCTAAGTATCACCGTTATTGACAGTTGTGTCTAATTATAGAAAAATGCCAGTTTTTCTTGACTTTGTAGTGAGTTCTGCTTAGGTCTTGACCTCCTTTCTTCCATTCAACCTTCATCAGGATTTTTGGGGGGTTGGAAGCTCAGGAGAGAGCTGCTGCCGCTAAGTGTATGGTGCCGAGTGGACCACTTTGGAAAGTTGGGGTACTGTGGGCGCCTAACAATTAGAGCCCTTCCAATCAGCCATCAGATTCAGTGTGATGCAGCCAGCATTCTGTATTCAGTTGTGTGATTTTGACTGAATTCCTTCTGGTGTTTGGGGTATTTGAAGAGACTGACTTTGGGGGAGAGGAGCGGGAGGGGTGTTATCTTGCTCACAGAACAGAGCAGGAGCTGGTCATCTAGAGCTTCTTTCCTCTTCATGGTAGGATCAGCACCTTCAGTGACTTTATTTTTGGTGACTGTTGTGTGTGTGCCTGTGCTTGCCTGCCCGCCTGCCTGCCCGCCCATCTGCTTGTGGCTATTCCAGTGGTGTCACTGCTTACGGTCTGGGACTTTTTTCCTTTTTCTAGTTTTTGGGCCACATGTGGCAGTGCTCAGGGGTTGCTCCTGGCCAGGCTGTGGATGTTGGGGATCGAACTGGGAGTGCACCTTCAGCCCCGTCTGAACTCTGGCCCCTAGATTTTCCCTCTTGCAGAAAGTCTGCTCTGCCCATCACGGGTGAGCCTCTTGCCTGGGTGTCTCTGGAGTCTTCCTGCCTGGCGCCTCATGCTCTGCAGGGGAGGGGCCTGCTTTCTCTTTCTAGCCACGGCATGAGCTTTCATCATTTTCTCCCGGAGTGTGTGCTCTGGGCGCCTGGGCGTCACTCGTGTCTGCGGAGCTGTTTTTTTCATAGGGAGCTTGATTCCAAGAAGTGGGACTCCTGCCGCACCCGGCACATCCTCAGCATCAGTGGAGGGAGTGTGCTGCGACCAAGGGCTAAAGACAGGTATAGAAAGACTGATGGCCACTGGACTCCGGCCGGTCAGTCCAACTGCCTGCAGGGGCAGGAAAGTGGGAATGCTACTAGAGACAATTTTGTTTTTGTTGGGGGAGGAGGGCCACACCAGCAATGGTCAGGGTTTACATCTGGAGGCTTGGGGGACTGTATGTGGTGCCGGGGTTCAAGCCCACATTGTCCTCCACACAAGGCAAGCGCCCTCCCTGCTACCCTAGCTCCAGCCACACTGTCGGGTATTTCTTTCCTCAGAAGGGTCCAAAACTTTCTACAAAGAGACCAGAATGGTAGAGCTGAAAATGTGCGTTTTCAACAGACTTTTTCTTGCTTTCCAGGTCCCAGGGAAAACAATTTGTTTTAAAAATCTTCTGGTTATGTAATGTTTTCTTTACCCATCTATGTAAATTAACCTTCTTTTGCCATCAGAGCTAGTGTGTGGGTTGTTTGAAATCTGTTCTTCAGGAAACCACTCAACAGGTAACTGTGGATGTGTGTGACACCAGGTGGGAACTCGGCTGCTCTGGTACAGCTCTGCTTTGAGTTTCTTGTGTTGTTGGGACAGGTAGAGACTATCCTGCCTTAGTTTTTAATTTTTGGGGGTTTGGGGCCATCAATGCTCAGTGATTACTTCTGGCAGTGCTCGGGGAACCCTATGGGATGCCGGGGATCAAACCCTTTTTGGCCTCTTGCAAGGCAAATGTCCTCCTCGCTGTACTATCAACTCAGGTTCCATCCTGCAGGGCAGAATAACATCGATCAGAGAGTGATGAGACTTGGCTCATGCTGAAGCCATCTCGTCTGTGTCCATTGCCCCGTGTGGGGGGGTTGGCTTCTGCAAAACAAAGTGGTTGATGAGTTTGGGTACCTCCAGGTACACCCTTGTGACCTGAGACAGTTTGTTGGCACCGCTTTTTTTTTTCTTTTTTTGCTTTTTGGGTCACACCTGGTGATGCACAGGGATTACTCCTGGCTCTGCACTCAGTTACTCCTGGCGGTGCTCAGGGGACCATATGGGATGCTGGGAATCGAACCCGGGTCGGCCGCGTGTAAGGCAAATGCCCTTCCTGATGTGCTATTTCTCCAGCCCCTGTTAGCACCGGTTTTACCTTGCAGGTCTGTGGGGCCCTAGGGGTGAGGGTGACTGGACGAGCAGGGTGCTGTCACGAGTGTGTTCTGGATTTCATCCCTGCCAGACAGAGGATCTGTGGTGTTCATGAAATTCTCAAAGGAACCCCTGACCCAAGAATGGTCAGAACCCCAGGGTTTAGGGTTACATTGAAACCTAGGGCCTCTGTAGTCCTTTGATCACTGTTTGCCCTTGGGCATTACACTTTGTTTTACCTGATGCATATTTTAGAGGCACCCCTGATGCTCCACATTAAAATTTTCTTCTTTGTTTTTTGAGTCACGCTCAGTGATGTGCAGGGGTTTGTTTCTCCTGGCTCTGCACTCAGGAATTACTCCCAGCAATGCTTGGAAGACGTATATGGGGTACTGGGGATTGAACCCAGGTTGGCTGTATGCAAGGCAAACGTCCTTCACTCCCTACTCCAGCCCAGCCTCTACATGAACATTTAAGGGAAGAGTGTCTCAAATGTCTTTTGAGTGTCTGGGGGTGTGTGTGTGGGGGGGGGCTGGGCTCCCAAGCAGTGCTTCTAGAGGACTGGGCGTCCTACTTGTGATCCTCGGCCCCCAGGCAGGTAGGTCAATGCAAGGGCCCAAGGAGGCACTGCCCTGCCTCCATGGTGGTGCTGGAGGTTCCCCAGGGCTTCCCCCAGCCAGTCTAGGGGCACCCTTTTGGTCTTGGAAGGGAAACTGGGTTGGGCTCAGTACAGGGCATGTGCCTTAATGCTGCACTATCTCCCAGCCCCAGCGTGTGTTTGGAATCTTGATATTCTGGCTCTGAAGGCTTTAGTCTTCCATTTCTTTGTAAAAAAAAGTCTTTGTTTCTGAGATAACCTGCTGTGGTTATATAAGATAAAAATGACTAGGTCCTGGCAACATAGTGCAGTAGATAAGTTGGCTGCCTTGCAAGCAACTGGCCCCCATTCCGTCTCAGCTCCCCATATGGTCCCCCCAGCATTGCCAGGAGAAACCCTGGGAACAACTGGGTGTGGCCCCAAAACAAAACAAAAAATGACTAGGTCCTGGGGCCTGGGAGGTAATAGAGGGGTTAAAGTGCTTACCGTGCATGCAGCAGCCAACCCTGGTTTTATCCCTGGCACCTCAGAGTGTCCCCGAGCACCACAAGGAGTAGTGACTAAGCACCTCTATGTGTGGTCAAACTAACCTCCCTACTGCCAAAAAAACAAAAACATAAAACAAACCCAGAAAGGAGGAGGGAGAAAATAACTAGGTCCTAGTCCCAAAGAGGTTTTTGATGATACAGAATTGCTCTGTTGATATATAGTTGGTACTGATGATACCCAATAATCATTTGTGTGTTATATAAGTAATATAAATCTTTGGAAATGATAGTTGGGAGCATGCTCAGCAAGTGACTACCTATCTTTTTTGGGGAGGAGAGTCACAACTGCAGTGCTCAGGGCTTACTCCTGGCTCTGGTCAGGCTAACTCCTGGCAGTGCTGGGGGTATTCTGTATCGTGCCAGGGATTGAACCTGGGTTGGACGCATGCAAGGCAAGCGTCTTCCCAGCTATACTGTGATGCCAACCTTGTAAAGCACTTGTATGTGAAGCCGTGGGTCCAAACCCTGAGCCTGGCACAAAGAAGCACAGCTCAGCTCAGCTCAGCATTTGCATGGGACAGGTCAGGAGCGGAGGCACTTGCCTTGCCTACGTCAGACCTGGGTTCAATTCCTCGCCCTGGGGATGTAAAAGACATGGTCTTATGGGAACAGCTCTCGGAGTGGCCTTTCTACAATGTGCAGGAGCAGTGTGGGCGAAGTGTCCTGATGTGTCATGCTGATTGATCTCATCCCCTTGTTGAGGTGTGGTGAACCTCTCATTGGCAGGTTTAGCCCTTGCTGGACTTAGGACCTTTGCTAAGCTGAAGAGGTTTGGTTGAAACCTGGCAGTAATCAGGGCCCCAACTTTCTGCACTGTGTCCTTACAGACAACTGAGGTTCTGATCCTCGGCCTGTGCACCAGGCTGCATGGTTCCCTTTGCCCTTTACCACTCAGCAGCTATTTACGGCGTACTTCAAGGGGGTGTAGGGCTGTCCCAGACCCTTGGACCTGCCTGTTGACTTATTAGTAGGAAATGGCAGCAACTTTTGATCTCTCCCCATGATCAATATGGTGACAAGGTCTCCTCTTCTGGAATTCAAGAGTCAGGACTTCCGAGTTCCAGACCCAGCTCTGCCCTTTGCCCTGTGGCTTCTGTCTCCTTCTCCATGTGGGCCTGTGAGGGGCCGCTGCTTATTGGTAGCAGGTGGGGAAGCCCCTTCATTTTATCCTCTAAGGGTGGTTAGTGTGGCGCTCTGAGAGCAGCCTGAATGTAGAGAATGGATCTTCATAGTTCTCACTGCTTCTAGGCACAGTGGCTGAATCTTTCAGAAAGAGGCAAGTGGCCTAGTCATTGCGAACAGAAACCAGAGGGACCGGAGTGACAGTACAGCAGGGAGGGCCCTGGCCTATCATACGATTGACCAGGGTTATTTCCCAACACCCCACATGGTCCCTTGAGCACCTCCAGGAGACACTTGCCTTGCATATATCAAACCTGGGTTCAATTCCTGGCCTTCTGAGTGCAGAGCCTGGAGTAAGCCCTGAATATCGCTGGGTGTGGTCCCCCAAATTGAGGAGAAAACAAAACAAAAAACAGTATGTAGGGGCAAAGTTTCTAAGTCTGGGGTTCTTAAATTTTGTGCATGATTTTGCGGGAGAGGATTGGCATTTTTACAAGATTGTTAAGGAACTCCTTGATGACCCACAGCTGAAAACTTGGCAGATTGAGGGAGATCGTTTGTGGGGCTGCAGTGTATTGGGGAAGAGCACAGTACCCTGCTTGGAAGAACCCCGGAGTACCAAGAGCTGTGTACCCCAAACAGAAAGGAGTGGCTAACTGACAGGTTTGCGGATCTGGGCCACGACTGTGCCCTTAATTCTGCAGTCAAACACTCGGGTTAGGGAACACTGAAACCAGTTTTTCCAAATAGAATATAATGGAGGGGCTGGAGAGGTTATGCAAAGGGGAGGGTGCTTGCTTTGCTCCTGGTCGACCTGGGTTCGATCCCCGGCACCCCATCTGGTCCCCTGAGCAGTGCAAAGTAATTCCTGAATACAGAGACAGGAGGAACCACTGAGCACTGCCAGTATATCCCCAAAAGTAAAAAAAAGAATAAAAATTGCAAACTGATGAGCTCTAAGTTCTCAGTTTTTGGTTGGTAGAGTCTGTGTGTTGAGGAAAATCAGACTTCTCTACTGATTTGGGTTGATAATTTTTAAAAAATTTTTAATCACAAATTCAGGGAGCACTTGTTTCCCAGGTGTTTCCAACTTGTGGTTAGTGTGAGTATTTTTAAGCACAACCTCTTGCTCTTACAATTGACCCCTGTGCCCTCAAACAAAGAGCAAGTGATGCAATTAGCATGCAATCCATGGCTAGTGGACTCAAGAAAGATTATCTTTGCACAGTTTGGAAGCTCCTGGATGAAGCCAGGCTGCCTTTAGATCTGGGAAAATTCATGAAAAATGACTGGCTAACATGAAATTCTGGCTCTGAGGTTAGGTTTGCTTTTGTTTGGGCCACACAGGTGATGTGGGTAGTGGGCAGAGCTCCAGCTCAGCTCTTTACGGAGAAGACAGCTCGGGGTTTCACACACAGTGCCAGTGCTGAACCTCGTCCATGTCCCCCAAAGGACTACTTTATGGTTGTTTGTTTTGGGTTCACACCTGGCAGTGCTCAGGCCTTACTCATGGTTCTGCGTTCAGCGACCACTCCGGGCGGACGTGAGGGACATACCGGATGCCGGGGACCCAACCGAGCTGCCAACACCTGCCCTTCTACTGTTGCTTGAGTCCACCCTCAGAAGGCTTCACTGAAAAGCGTTTTTTCTCCCTATAAACTTGCAGCTTGATAACTAAAGAAAGATGCAAGTCATCATTTCCTCATATTTTATTGCTTAGACAACTGCCATGATACTTATTAATTGCCAATTAGTTTTCCAGGTGTTCATTTTTTATCAGATTACTGGTTGGCTCAAACTGGCAGGAAAATAGCTGTGGTGGAGTTTGGCTGGAGCCCTCTGACCTCAAGCTCTACCTGAGGCTGCTGTGTCATCCCAGGCTCTGGGGAAATGAAGTGTGGGATTCACATTTGCCTCTAGGTAGTTAAGGGACTGCGGAAATTAGTGGGTCCCCATGACCAGTTTAGTTTTCTCCAGAAAGCTGGAGCCTCACACTATTTGTGCACAGTTGTCCTTGTAGTGGGGCTGCGAGAGCTGTAGGCCTGTACAGAGGCCTCTGTGGCAGCTACTGAGAGGGGTGTGGAGCTGGAGGACTCCGGTGCCCTCACTGACCTTTCTGGGTCTGGTTCCTCCTGTAAAATAGGGTTTTCACCCAGTAGAACTTGCTGGTTGTATGAGGTACTGATGATAGGTGAGTCATGTATTGGGCCTCTTTGGCTTTTCAGATGATGGTCTGTGGCTGTGGATTTCCTCAGAGTAACAGCTGCCGTGCGTGAGTGTGCACAGGTGTGTGTGAGTGAGCACGGTGTGTGTGAGCCTCTGCTGGTGTGTGTGCATGTGGGCAGAGTGCCCTCCCTCCCCGCCTTTAAGTGACAGATCCACAGTAGACCTGAAGTGCCCACTTCATTATCGGAGGACGATGAAATTATTTTCCAAGGTACCTTTTTGTTTCCTCCTATGCATTGGGAACTTTTTAAAAAAATCTCTGCGGCATTCAGTAGATCTTATATTAGCAGAAGTAGCCTCCGGAAGGTTTTCAGTCAGGACTGATATTTCAAAAATGCTTTTGGGGCTGGGAGACATGGTTTCCTAGGGTAAGGCAGTGAGAAGTGGGCACAGGCCCACTCCTTGAAAGGGTTCCGAATGATAAACAGCATTCACGTTTGCTGAGTTCAGGGTTGCACAGTGATGTGGAAAGTAAGTCCATACCCGTCAGTCGGCCCCACACTGGGCCAGGAGAATGGAGAGTTTGCATCTTCTGTTCATGGGAAACATGGTCAGTAGATCCCAGGTGCTGAGGGGCCATTGGGGGGCAGGAGGGCGTAAGGCAGTGAGTGGCCTGTGGGCTGCTGCTGAACATCAGGTGTAAAAAGCTTGAAACCTACTGGCTTGAAGAGTTGTTGACCTCTAAAGTTAGCATTTTTTACTTTGCTTAAAGAGTTAGGCTCCCAGGCTTCACCTCGGCTCCATGTCTGTCCTCCTGAATTGATAGAATGAATTTAAAGACAGAACCCCAGCTGTTGGGCCAGGGCAGTGGTTCTCTGCTAGGTGCCGGCATGTCCTGTACCGAGTGGGCCTGGAGCAGGCAGGAGCTGACTACCCACTCTGCTCTCCAGGGCCTCCTTCATGCCCGTGAGCCGTGGCTGTTTCTGTTTGTCCCAGTTTCAAGCAAGATCTGGAGCCCACTGGCCCAGCCTTCTCAGGCGCGTAGAGCTAGGCTTGCCAGGTGCCAGGTGGGCATGGCACTGTGGAGGCAGGAATCCTGGCTCACTCTGTGCCACTCTCCACCTCTCCTCAGAGGCTGTTCTCTGGGACTGAAAGGCCTTGGGAATCCTCCATGCTGTGCTTCGACATGGGTGTTCACGGACCTTTTGACAGCAGGAATTTCAAGTTTCTACTGATCATCAGCTGGGCCCCAGATTTTAAAAAGTACCTTCTGTGGGCAGGGATGGTGGAGGGGAGTCATAGGGGAACATACACAGAAGGCCTCTCCCTTTTCCACAGAAACCCAGAGATGCAGGCTCTCAGAACTAAGGATGGGCTAGAGTGTATGCTTTGCATGCGGGAGGCTAGATTCCATCCCCAGCACTGTGGGGTGGGACCCTGAAGCATGAGCTGAGGACCCCCCCCCCCCAGCACCATCAGGGTTGGTCTGTATCAGTGTGAGATTTGGCCCAAGCTCCTCCCCTTCCGCCCATATAGTTGTATAGCTAAGCTGTACTTTATTATTGTGTTTTTATTTGGGTTTTTTTTTTTTTTTGGTGTCACACCTGGCAGTGCTCAAGCCTTATTTCTGGCTCTGCACTCAGGGATCACTCCTGGTGGGCTCAGGGGACTCTATGGTGTGTTGGGGACTGAATCCATGTCGTATCACTCTGACCTAGACAGTACTTTGAGTAAACAGCTAGGTACACAGCCAGACTGGCATTCAGAATTTTAGAACTGAAAAGTCACATTAGAATTTACCTGGGGGAACATTTTCTAGGATTCTGTTTCATGGATTTTCAAAAGAACTGGCTCCCAAACCAACAGTAAATGAAAAGAATTCTAGCTATCATTATTTTGCCATCTTACATTCCATCTTCTTAGCTGATATCCCCATTTTTATTTCCTCCTCATGTCCTGTTGTTTCCATTAGTGGCCCAGTTTGAAAAATAGAAATGCGGTGGCACCTGAGGAAGGGAGGGCCTCGGGCCGGGGGTATAAGAGAGGAGCTGGAGGTTCTTGGAATCTCAGAGGGTGACGCAGGCACTGCTGCTCCTCTGATAAGGTTGGTGTCACAGCTCAGCGCAGGGGCCAGCACCCCTCCGGGCCTGGCCTAGGGCTTGGATGGAGCCTTGTAGCCTGCTTCCTGTCATCTCACAACCAGCCCTTGGCCCAACCCAGTGTGGCTGCAGGCTCAGGAGTCTGGGAAGTGGAGTTCGCCAGCTCTGAATCCTGGTGCCACAGAAGATCTTGCAGGGGTTCGGGCCTGTGGCTGCGTGAATGAGCAGAGTTGCACTCTGGAGCAGGGCACAGGCAGACAGGTGCCCGGGGCAGTGCCCACGTGGGATCAGGTGGCACCGTTGCCCAGGCTGTTCAGGAAACGGTTTGTCTGGAGCATGGAGTTCTTACCAAAGGAGAGGGAGAAGGAAACAGAAGGGAGGGAAGGGCAGGTCGGAGTTGGGATGGACATGGCCTTGAGTGCGTGCTCTGGGCCGGGAGAGACTTAAGACCCTCAAACCCACAATAAATATTCTTTTTTTGGTGGGGGGGTCACACCCGGCAATACTCAGGAGTTATTCCTGGCTCTGCACTCAGGAATCACTCCTCGAGATGCTCGGGGGACCATATGAGATGCTGGGAATCGAACCCAGGTTGGCTGTGTGCAAGGCAAACGCTCCACCCGCTGTGCTATCACTCCAGCCCCACAATAAATATTCTTCATATTTTTAATGTTAATGTCCTATATCTGAAGGAGAGAAAGCCTTAGGAGCAGGACATTAATAATAATAAAATATTAATAAATGAAAAAATACAGCCATCTTTCTTTTGCTATCTTAAATTTCATCTTCCTTCGTAGCTCTTGCCCCCATTTTGATCTCCTCATATTTCTGTGCTGTTTCCTGGTCTAAAGTGATGAGCTTTGTCATGACTTCTTTCCTCTTTGCTCATGAGCATTTCATGGCCCAAGGGGGTCTTTGATGGAGGGGGGGGGAGAAGGAGCTGTACTTAAAACCCCATTCTCAGGAGCAGCCTTCTGGCACAGCAGGAGAGGGCAACCCAATGGGGCAAAGAATTGCGGTTTTCTGATAATTTTCTCCATACTGATTATGATCCCTGGAAGGTCTTTGTTGTTAATTTTTCTGTTTCTACCTCTCTGTCGCTTTCTGACTGTTAAGTGCTATGTCTGACTCTCTGTCTCATGTTTTGGCCTCCCTAGCAGTGCTCAGGGGTGTGGGACCATTCCTGACAACACTTGTCCAAACAGGCCTTCGATGCAGTGGGGTTGGAGGCTGCCGGGTCCCTGCTGGTGGTGCTCTGTGCTGTGTAGGACAGATGCCTCTCAACCTGGGCCCCACTGTGTTCAGGGAACTTGGGGCCTTTCTTGGCAGTTCTCGGCCATCCAGACCAGATGACTCACAGCTGGGGTCCCAAGAGCAGTGCTGCCCACATCCTGCAGTGTTGGAAGCATTGGGGGGCACACCCAGTGATTTGGTGCTGGGGATTGAACTCAGATCCTAACTTTCCTTGACCCCTTTTAAAATTAATTTTCCAGGGCCAGGAGAAATAATACTGTAGGCAGCGAGTTTACCTTGCATGTGGCAACCCAAGTTTGATCCAGGCACTCCGTATGGTCCCCCTGAGCCCACCAGAAGTGAGCCCTGAGCATAGAACCAGGAATAAGCTTTGAGCACCACCAAGTGTGGATCCTCCCATTAAAACTTTTCCCTCTTCCTTTCCCTTGTTGCCTTTGTTGTCATAGCCAGAGATCACACAACTGGCTGTGCTTACACGCTCGGCCCTAGAACTTGTCAGGGGTAGCCCATGTTGGTTGGATTCTATCCTCAGCACACCCCACATGGTCCTCAGAACATTGCCAGGAGTGATCCCTGGGTGCAGGGCCAGGAGTGAGCCCCAAGCACTGCTGCATGTGGCTCAAGCCCCTCCACCCCCATGGAGATCTAAAAACTATTTATTTTTACTTGTTCTTGGACCATACTTGGTGGTACTCAGGGGCTATTTCTGGCTTTGTTCTAGAGACACTGTGCTTGGGGGACCATGGGTGGTGCCAGAAACTCAACCCACGTTGGCAGTGTGCAAGGCAAGCACCTTACTCCTGTACCGTATTCCTGAACTTGTTTGACTTCAGATCGAGATGGTATTGGTACATGTGATTTAATATTTGTATTGTTGCAGAGTGATTCTGATACGCGTGACTGACATCTGTCACCTTGATCATATATTTGTTTTTCTGATGGGAACTTTGCAGAGTTCTGAAATACAACAGAGGGTTTATAGTCACTTTGATGTACGTCACGTCTCCAGGACAGACTTCAGAACATGAGGTTTGTCCCTTTCACTTCTACCCATGTACTCACCTGCCCTTCATTCTCACTGGACTTCTTACCCCTCTTCCTGAGCTCTGCAGCTTACTTCCTCTGTGCTATTTCTTAATCTACAGGGATGTACTTTGTCATGACTTCTTTCCTTGCTGGAATGGGAGGGCAAAGACATTTCTCTTATTTGCTTGTTGCTGTATGCCCAGTCCCTGCTGCATTGCCAGCACATACAGTTCAGAAACTCTGTTCTTGTTTGTTGAGTAGTAGAACAAAAGACTAAGGCTTTCAAGGGGACTGGAGGAAGGCAGTAGTGGCTAGTGAGAAAAAGGTGGAATGGCGTGATGAGGTCACATTGGGGCTCAGCTTCCTGGTAGGAATTTGGGGTTTTAATAGAAGTGCAAATTGAAGGTCGGAGTGGAGTGGAAGTTGCCATGACTAGATCTTTTAAGTGTAAAGGTAATTTGCAGGGCCAGAGAACTCAAATATTCAGGTTCATGCCTGGTGTGTTTGAGGTCTTAAGTTTGGTCCTCTATACCACCAGCCCTGGTGCCTCCCAGGCATGGTGGGCTGCGGAGAGACAGTACAGTAGTTAGAGCATTTGCCTTGCATGCACTGACCTGGGTTCAATCCCTGATATCATATATAGTCCCCAGAGCAAACCCTGAGCACTACTGTGTGGGACTCCCTCAACGAAAACAGGAAAGAAAGAACAGGAGTGGGAGAGAGTGTTCCTCAGGCGCGAGCGCAGGCTCTGCATGCCATCATGCTTGGCTGCCTGAGCACTGTGGGCAGGCAGTGTTTGGAAGGGCGTGGGACTATGGCTGTTTCCTGGCAGCAGCAGGCTTGTGCTCCGCTGTGCAGTGGCTCAGGACATCCAGGGGCAGGTACTGCACCATTTTGGTGGGCTCAGGACCCCCTAGCTCCTCCTGTCTCCTGATAACCCCAGGAGCCTGCCAGCTGCGTCTTGACTCACGTGTGTCTGTGGGCGTCTCCCCAACCCCACAACCTAGTTTGGTCAACAGTCCAGACTGCTTGGCTACATCCCAACTAACAGGACAGGACTATCACCTTCCTCAGGGGTCCATGGAATAACTTGCTGGCGCGGTCAGTGACTTTGAAACTTTGATCTTTGCACTTCTGAGCTTGTTTATCCTGGTGCTTCGTCCTGGAAAGCTCCGACTGGCTCTGGTGACTTGGTGGTGGTGTGATCTTTCCGGTGCCCTTTGCTTTGCCCAGAGCTTGTTTCTGTCTCCTGACAGGGCAGGGCAGCCCTTGGCAAAGGTCGCTTTGGAGGACTAGCAGGTACTTAGCATTCTTGGCATTCCTGGGGTTCTGGCCTGGATATTGGTAGTGTTATTATTTTTAATTTCTTTGCACGGATGGCCTTTCATTAGGAGAAAGCCCCCATGGAAGCCTGACTCCTCACCACCCTGAGCTGACTGTGTAAGGACAGGGCGTGCCGTGGGACTCCGTCAGATTCCATGGGGCTGTGGTGGGCACGGAACAGGCCGCAGGGATCCCATCCAGGCCCGGGCTCTGCTCTGTTGCTGCGGAATGTGGACCCACGGCTTTCGGCTGCAGTCACTCTTTGATGGCTCTGAGGCTTCAAGTGGTCATGATTGAACTGGTTGAGTGGAGCTCATTAGCCTAGGAATTTTTCTTCTCCTGTTCCTTCGCAGTGCCCAGGAGGACCAAACCCAGGCTCCTTTGTGCCAGGGGTCCACTTTAGCCTTAAGTCACATCTTTGTCCTCTATCCCCAGCTTTTTGGATCTCTAACCACAGCCAGCCATGATCCATATTTTAATCACAACTTTTGAAATGGCCTACACAATTTGATGTTTTAAATAAGATGGTTGGGGTATAAGTAGAGTATAAGTAGAATCAAAGACTGAAATTCCCCCTCCATTAATAATTTTTTTAAAAAATCACCAAATCCAGCAACAATAGAAAGAATTTTTATTTATTTATATATTTTTGCATTTTGGGTCACATCTGGTGATGCTCAGGGGTCACTCCTGGCTCTGTACTCAGGAATTACTCCTGGTGGTGCTCAGGGGACCATATGGGATGTAAGGCAAGTGCCCTACCCACTGTAATCAGCAACAGCAGAAAGATCTTGCCTTGTTCTGTTGGATGTGATTTTAATTTTTTTGGCAGGGCAAGGGGTGTTCAAGGGAGATTTGAGGCCACACCCAACCAAGGCCTTAATCCTGGCTCTTCATTCAAGGAGCATCACTGGTGGTGGTTAGGAAACCCTTTGGGGTGCCAGGGATCCAGCCCGAGCTGGCCACGTGTTAGGCACGCACCCTTCCCTTATACTATGGCCCTGAGCGGCCCTGTTGGGTGCAATTTTTTTCTGGGTCATGGGCAGCTTGGGAGAATGTGTGTATCTGTGTGTGACCTGTGATGTCATGACAGACCTGGAGCAGGGCCTGTGTGTGTGACGGGATGTCTGGGTACGAACCAGTTGTGTGAGTCGACGTGCTGACACCTGCATTGTGCTGGCGGTTAGGAGGGCTGGGTGTGTGCTGGGCGGCAGAATCAAGCCCCTGACAACTCACCTAGTGTGTTTCTGAGCAGAAGTTTCTTATTCTGAGCAAAATAACTGACTGCGGCAGGGGCAAAGGGGTGAGGCAAGTGAGTGTTCTGAGGAACTGGGCAGGCGTGTGGAGGTGAAGGGGCTGACTTTGATACCCCTTAGTTCTCCCCCCCAGATGATTTTTCTTACACAGACTGTGGAATCATTTTGATTGCACTCAAATTTTCTCTTTTGGTCAAACCCCCCCCCGTTTTGTTTTATTGGTTTCGTTTTGGGGTCTACCCAAAGGTTCTGAGGGGCTATTTCTTGTTCTGTGCTCAGGAGTGACCCCAGAGGGTGCTTGGGCGGCCTTATGCTGGGCTCAAAACAGAGTGGTCTGCATGCAGGGCAGCGCCTTGCTCCTTGTGCTAGCTCTCTGTTCCCTTTCCCTTAGTTTTAGATTTTGGTTTTTGGGCCACACTGGCTTAGCCCTGGCCCTGTGCTGAGGGATCACTCCTAGGGGGACTCAGGGGACTGTATGGGGGTGCTGGGCATTCAAGCCAGGTCCACTGCATGCAAATCAAACACCAACCCCACTGTGCTGTCGCTCCGTCCTGCTGATAAGGTTTTACAGTGAAGGTGCAGTTTTCCATCCCATCCTTTGTGAAGTGAGTTAGAAACTGGCAGCACTTGCTTGTTGGACGTGGGTCATTAGACTGACTGACTGAAGCAAAGTTGGTATGAAAGAGCCCCAGAGCTGCGTGCTTCTGGGGAGCGACAGGCGAGGTCAGCGGGGCCCTCAGCAGGCCCTGGGCCGGGCTGTGCACTAGAGCGGAGGATGGTGTTGTGGCCACGTAAGGGGAACATGGGTTTGATCTCTTGAACTCTGCGCCGTGGCTCCCTGAACTGCCGCCAACTGTATGAGGCCAGGGTGGAGCTGCAGTCACGGGAGAGTGGGCCGGGCTAAGATACGCTGTGACTCACTCAACACCAGCCCAGGACTTTCGAAGGAACGCTGGTGCAACTCAGTTACTCCTCTGGTCTCCTCTGGAAGGGACGGTCGTCAGGTGGCCACTGAGAGAACATCATGGAGGAAGCGTCTGATTGAAGAGGTCACTTGTAGAATGGAGCTCAGTGGTTAGAGCACATGCATTGCTGGTGTGAAGCCTTGTATACCCCCCCCACACACACACAACCACCACACACACACACACACACACACACACACACACACACACAGAGTAATCCCTGGAGTCACATGTGCACAAGCAAGAACATGCGATTAAGTTCCTTAGAGGATCACAGGGTCTAGTTTTGAGCTCCCCAAGAGGACATACTTACACAGTTTGCAGTTGATCTTGATATGGGTGGCATATGTGGAGGTTGCAGGAAGGTGCTCATGAGGAGGCATGCTGTGTCAAGGGGATACTTACCTAGACACACCCAGACCTCCCGTGTCACTGTTTGGGGTTCAGCCCTTTAGCTGCACTCTGGCCCAGAGCATCCTTGTGACTGTGGAATCTGTCTCCCACGCACGACTCACATGGGCCCCACTGGACATTGCCAGTTCTTTTGGCTCTTACTCTCCAGGGCCCTCCCGTTAATCATCAATTTGCTCGAGCGGGCCCAGTAACGTCTCCATTGGAGACTTTGTTGTTACTGTGTCTGGCATAGCGAATACTCTCGG
>JAOXYA010375101.1:0-18014 GCA_028565675.1 Sorex palustris
AAAGTCTGGAGATTTCTGTCACAAAACCCACATACCCAAATTTTCAGCAGATTATATCTTGGTGAGATCCATCCTGATATTGGAGTCAGGCCAGGGCTATGGCAGCAATTTTGGATTGTAGAAGCAAGCAGCTGCCGGGGGCTCGGCTTAGGCAGGCTCCAAGCCAACCCACCCCCCTCAGACTTATCCCAGTCTGTTCAGCCATGTGTGGGTCTGAGATTGATTGTGGTTTTTAATCTCTTTTGAAATTTATTTATGGGCCTCTGAAATAAGGCCAATAAATGAGCTTGTATAGCTGAACTGGAAGTGGTTTGTGGGTGTGGCTCCCACACACCTAAGTTTTTGACATTTAATTTCTTAGTAAACTTGGTCCCAAGTTGTTGGGGTCCGGCCAAAGGCATAGTGGTGATTTGGGGGTATCAGGAAGCCTGAAGTCACCATCAGGCTGCTGATGTACTCGCCCTGTGTGTACAGGTTGACCTGCTGGCAGAACCACACCCCTGATGTGTTTATTTTGGGGCCACATCTGCTGTGCTGGGGCCCTTCCCATGCCCACACAGCAAGCCCCTCACTCCCACCCCCATTGTGCACTAAGCTTGGAACAGCTGTAAACCCAGAAGTTAGAAGCAGGGGTGTGGCTGTACAAATACAAGCTCAGGGAAGCCCAGAGAAAGGAAAGAGGGAGCCTGTTTGCACCAGACAGGAGTCAGCAAGGAAAGCTGAGAATTCGGTTGCTGTTGCTTCGCCCGGAAGCGACTCCTCTCCACCTTCTCAGGAGGCCAGCAGGCAGCTCGAGTACGTCTCGGAGCCCCTGGATCACAGCAGCATCCGCCACGTGTCTGCTCTGCCCTTCCGGCGATGCCAGCTGGCTCTGGTGCTCCTTAGGTGTTGCCAGAACAAAGCCTGCCCCTCCTGCTCCCAGGAACCAGCTGACTGAGCCTTTAGTGGAGAGAAATGACTCTAGAGCACCATGGCGATGCAAAGCTCACTTTATTTCCTGATTCCATTTCAACAATAGAGGATGCAGCATCACCACCCATTCCTGCGACATCTGTGCCCTGATCTGTCTTCCCCAGGCCTCCTTTCTCTTCCGTTCCTGGGTGTGCAAGTCCTGAGGGTCAGTCTCTGATGTGGGACAGTGACACAGCCACCCCTCCCAGGCAGCTGGCAGCACACATGAGTGGAGAACAGCAGAGAATGGGACCTGTCTCAGAGACATGCTTCCAGCTGCCTGAAAGGTGGGACGTGACAGGAGCAGAGGGTCCTCACAATACTGGGGTCCACTCTAAAACTGAGGCCTGAACAGCTGGGCCAGGAGCTGTATCACAGCAGGGAATTGTTCCGTGGGAGGGGACACACACACACACACACACACACACACACACACACACACACACACACGTCCGACCATCATAGCCCCAAATAAGATCTCAGGCAACTGCCCCAGCCCCACTTCCTCAGGGGCCTGCCGGCCAACCACTTGGCTCAGGCTGAGCATGGCTGCCTTCTCCAAAGCCCCGGGAGGCCGCGCTCTTTCGGGAGCAGTGAGGGAGCTGCTCTGGGGCTCTCCTGTGGTCTAGTCATGCCTTCCACCTGCCCATTTAAGTTGTGGCCTTACGCAGCGCGCGGCACACTGGGAGGAAGGAACAGGCAGGGTCGCTGGCCCGCGCCACCGTTCCTGGCTGAAATAAAGCCCTTATTTATAACAAGAATGCCTCAACATCAATCTCTGATGCGCCACTGATGTGCCATGAAGTTAAGTGGTGAGCACTTTTGCAGAACAGCAAATTTCTGTGGACGGGCACAGCCACACTGATGGTAGGAAGCACTGCTTAGGGACCCCCCCTGTCTCCCAGATGCATGGAAGGATACAGCATGTCCTGCAGGAGTGGCTGGGCAGAGGCGGCCCCAGGGGAGAGGCCCTCCAAGGAGGCCTGCAAGTCCTGCACTGGGCTCGGGTCAGTCAGGAGGCCGCGGCTCTGGACCTGCGGGGAGGACGGAGATCAGGGGCCTCCTCAGTGCTGCCCCGTCTCCAGCTGTCCTGCCCACCTGCCGCCGCCCGCCTTCATGGGGCAGGGAGGCCCGGTGTACCCACCTGCAGGACGAAGTCACGCAGAGCTCGGACTGCGGTGTCCGAGAGAGCAGAGGGCCCTGCTGCAGCTGCTCCGTGCAGGACGTGCCCCACTTCTCTGGCAGAGAGAACGCTGCTGCTCCGGAACCGCACAAACTGGGGGAGGAAGCCCCGGCGAGCAGGCAGTCGGCATTTCTTTCAGGGATGTCTCAGGGGCACCTACCTGGGGACCCGGGCCTGCCTCAGGGGCTCAGGATTAGAGGGCAGGAGTGGAGTTGTGTCACAAATGCACAGCGATGAAGCTGATGGGGAGGGACCCCGTTGCCTAATGTGTCACCAGGCACCGCCCTGTGCCGTTAAACCTGCAGCTCTCACTTCACCACCTTGGAGACTTTCCTCTTTGTCAAAAAAAAAAAATGTTTCTGTGGTGGGGCAAGAGGGGCTCAGGGCTCAGAGGTTCCACTGAGGGCCCGAGGGCGCAGTGCTGAGTGGGCCCCGCAGTGCCAGGCATCACCCAGGGCCACGCTGGCAAAGCTCGGGTGACCTGCAGGGCTGTACCCAGCAATGCTTGGGGAGCCCCCGGGGGGTCAGCCACGTGTCAGGCAGGTGCTTCAGCCCCAAACTCCTCTCTGCCCCCTCCACCTACCAATCCTTCAGCCTCATGTTCCCTTTATTTGGCGAAGAAACACAGGCAACGGCGGAGATCGGCCGAGGCCCCCCCCCCCCCCCCCCCCCCCCCCCCCCCCCCCCCCCCCCCCCCCCCCGGTCTCGCAGAGCGAATCCTCTTTCTTACGTGCCCGCTCCCAGCCCCGTTCACTCGGGCTGCTCTTCTCTGTCCTCACAGGCTTGTGGTTTCACCAGCAGGAATTTACGATGGGCCAGGCCCTGGCTTACTGCCAACCGGCTGGCGTCTCATCGTAAGCACCAGTTTCTGTGTCTGCCTTTTTCTCGAGACTGGGCAGCCCTTCCAGGCAGGGCTCTGTGCTCACCTGGCCAGGGTCCGGCACGTGGCGGGGATGAGGGTGAGAGCGAGTAAGGAGACGTGGGCACGGAGAGGGACGGTCTGGGCGGGCCTCACGAAGGGGAAGGCCCCCGGGTCAGCCTACAGGGCGGTCTCCAAACCACGCGACCATGTCTTCTGCACTTACCAGAGTCATGAGCCTCAAGACCTCAGGTCTGAGGAAGGAATTCTCTCCGGCATCCAGGAGGGTGAACAGCAGAAATCGATTCCAGGGCTGGGAGGCCACGTGGAGTGCTGTGGGAAACAGCCGTCACCCTGGGGCGCCAGTGCCACCTTGGAGCCCTGCTAAGGTGGACCTGCTCCTCTGTTGGTGCCAAAAGGTCTGCGCGCCTAGAGGCCCAGGCCCTGGCCAAGCCGAGCCCAGGGGGTTTCTGGCCCCCAGGGGTGGCTATCCACCTCTGTGGCCTGGCCCAGCAAGACCATGACTGCCATACTTGGGGAGGCAGCAACTGGCCAGGCCCTGCCACATGAGAGCTTTGAGACTCTGGCTGGGCTGAGTATCACTTGACCTCTCTGAACCTCAGAGTTCTCATCTGTATAATGGACCCGAGTATACCCTTGCAAGTGTTGTTTAAAGAATGAAGTGAAACAAATGATTCACAGGGGGGTGGAGGGTGGCAGGAGCTGGCCCCACCCCGTTTTCCCCATGGGAACATCAGAATTGGGAGAGGGGCACTTACCCAGGTCTGGGTTCCTGGCATGCAGATAGTCAAGCAAGGCCTCCAGGCAGCTGACACAGGCCTGGGACAACAGAGGGTCCTTCTGCAGGAAATAAAGACAGCCAGAGAGATGGGATAGCATACCCCACCTTGCCTTGGTACCCATTATGGCTCCCTGAGTCCTGCCAGGAGTGATCCCTGAGCACTAGACAGAAGTAACTGACCAATGCCAGGTTTGGCCCAAGCCACACCACCTCCAAATCAAACAAACATACCCCACAAAGAAGTTCATGTCATAGCTTGTGACCGGTGAATTTTGGTGCCATTGAAAAAAATTTAAAAGTTGGTTTTCTGAACGATAGGTCAAGAGATACTCAGTACTTGCCTTGCACATGGTTGACCTGGGTTTGATCCCTGGCATCATATATGGTCCCCTGAGCACTGCCAGAGGTGATCCCTGAGCTCAGAGCCAAGTATGGTCCCCAAACCAAAATAAATCAATAAAGAAAAAAAACCCAAATTCCTGATTAATCAAGAAATATTTTAAGGGCTTCATTTTGCACCCAAGTAGAAAGCATGAACTGGGACTTTGCCGATGTTGGCTTCAGAGCAGGTGAGCCCTGGGCCCCAAGGAGTCTCGGATCACCGGCTCCGTGGCAGCTTCCCAACTGGTTTGTTGTTGCTACGGTCTGGTTGGTTTCCCTTTGAACCGGCTTTGTCCTGGTACAGCTTTGCCCAGCGGTGCTCAGCCCAGCTCGACTAGAGCCTGGGGCACTACGGGGGCCCTGTGGGGCCAAGGTCAGGCCCCGGGCCCTATGCAGGGGCTAGGCATGTGCTCTGCTCTGGGCCTCTCCCCAGGAAGAAGCCTCCCAATGGGTCACAGCAACAGAGCCTTTCATCAAAGCTGCCTGCCCCAATAACCAGATCTCAGGGGAAATGCAGACCCAAACTACCAAGAGCTGCCACTCCATACCCCAAACTGGAAGACAGACAATACAAACTGTGGAGGACGTGGAGCAAAGGAAACTCTCCTGCTCCACTGTGGAAGAGAGAGACGTCCCAGGCCACACTCCCTGCCCCGCGGAGCCCACACAACAAGATGGCTTCGTGACCTCTGCTCCTAGACACGACTCCTGTCATTGTGATATGACACAAGGGAGATTGATTGATTGGGTCTGATCTAATCACATCAGATTTTTAGTTTTTGGGACCACACCTGGCCGTGCTCAGGACTTCCTCCTGGCTCTGTGGTCAGGGAGCACTCCTGGCAGGGCTAAGGGGACCTTATGGGGTGCTGGGGATCTAACCTGGATTTGCCACATGCAAACCAAGTGCCCTGAACTCACCGTACTATCTCTCTAGCCCCACACCAGTTCTTTTGAAGCTAATTTTTTTTTCTACTGATGGCAGAAAGAGCACTTGTGGATGGAAATGTGAGGACTTGACATACACCGACGGCCGGAGGACAGAGTGGCCCTGTGGGATGACATCTCTCCCCACGGCTAAGTCTCTAAGACAGAGATTTATTGAGATACAATTCAGAAACAATGGAATTCATCCTTTAGATGGTGTCATTCATTGGTTTAGAATACTCAGAGCTGAACAGCTATGTAATTCCAGAACATTTATTATCGCTAGAAGAATCCCTTTATTCATCAATGCAGAAGCTTCTCATTCTATTGCCCCCCACCAAAACAGTCCCGAGGGGGCTGGAGAGCTAGTATAGTGGGAAGGGTGCTTGTCTTGCACATGGCCACCTTTGATTTCCAGCACCCCGTATGATCCCTCCATCCCCCTGTGTGATCCCTGAGTACTCCTTACTCGGGAGTAAGCCCTGAGTACCACTGGGTGTTGCAAAAAACAAACAAAAGCCCTAGGACACCACTAATTTACTGTCTCTATGGAATTGCTTATATTGGGTAGTTTATTGAAATAATATCTGGCCTTTTGCATCTGGCTCTTTTCACTTAGTTTAATACTTTCAAGGTTCATTCATGTTGCGATAGATCAGTCCTTTATTTCATCTTCTGGTCACATAGTGTTCAGTGGTATGTTATATGTATAGAGAGTTTTCTCCATTCACCATCAGTGGACAGACATTGGGATTTTGCACTTCTGGGTTTCTTAGAAAAAGCTGCTATGAACATTTGTAAATGAGTTTATTTTTTACACTTCTTTTTAGATTTTATTCATTTTGCAGTTACTATTGTAGGGCCAGTCACAGCAGAGCTGGGAGTCAGCAGGGCCACACTCAGTGGTACTAAGTCAGGGTACTGTGTGGTAGTGGGGATTGAACTCAAAACTTCCCACAGGCTCTACCGTTTGCACCACATCCCAGATACTGCATACAAGTTCTCACGTGGTCAACCACTCCCCTGCTCTTCATTTTCTTAGGTCTGTACCTAGGAGAACTCTTTCGAGTAGCCCCTCTGCACACTCCTAGGTGCTAAGCATGAGGGTCCAACTGCTTGGCCTCTCCAGGAAGCATGGGGTTGGCTGCCTGCACTGCAGAAGGATGGCTCAGGGGTTGGGAAATGGTCTCCCTGCCACTGCCTTGGGTCACTGCAACCATCTTGCTCAACCAGGCCCTGCTCCAGCCTTCTCTTCCTACCCGCTTCCTGCCTGGCACTCTCCGACCTTCCAGAGCCCCAGAAGCATTCCCACACCTCACGGCTCCCACACCTCCGCGGCTCCCACACCCCCGGCTCCCTGATACCCTTCACCGGGCACAGGAGGCCCTGCCTGTCCAGCCCGCCTCTCTGCCAGCCTCACCTCCTCCCTGCCCCACATGCTCCCCGCCCTGCTCCCGCTCCTGCTGTCCTCCCCTCGCCCTCTGCCTGGACCTCTTCGAGTCCAAGGTCAAAAGTCCTCTTCTCTGGAAAGGCTCAGCGGGCCTCCCCATGCAGAAGCTTTTACATGAAAGAAGTTGAGCAGCTTTGTGGAGGAAGACGATGTGAACTGCTGGATGGACGATGGGACAGGACAACCGTGATCGTCCCCCCGCAGAGCCCGGTCCTGCCGAGTGACTGCGTGTGGACAGTGGTTGAGCAAATGCCCTGCCCCAGGGATGGACGCAGCTTCCCCGGGTGGAAGTCCGTTTGCTCTTTATGACTCGGGGGAAGAAGTCCATCGATTCCCGGAGGAGGACATGGTCTGCGGCGCTGGCGCAATGTCCCGCAACGTGGGTGTTGCCCCGCCACAGTGCCTGGCATTACTCCCAAATCCAGCTAAGCATACTTAACTCTAGGCACTTCTAGGAAAGAGAAATGCTTTTTGGTTTTTTGGTTCACTTGGTGGCTCTCAGGGCTTACTCGTTGCTCCAGGTTCAGGGGTGGCTCGTGGTAGGGCTCGGGAGACATGTATGACAGCGGGGACTGAACCATGGTCTGCCACGTGCAAGGGAAGCACCTGAAGCCCTGTGCTACCGTCTCTCGTGCCCGAAAGAGAAGGAGAAAGCTGGCCTGCTGCAGGGACACAGGCCAGGAGCTGCTACTGTCACCCCACCACGCTCTGGGGGAGAGATGCAGAGGCCTCCTTAGGGACCCCGCTGTGACCAAGTCTCAGCTGAGGATGCAGCCATTAAAGTGTCACTCAGCTGATCTGGGAGCACCAACATTCACTTTGAGCCCCGGAGCAGCAGGGCCGCAGGGAGGGGACTCAGCGAGAGCCTTACCTGCACCAGGAGGTTCTGCAGTCCAATGACCAGGGTGAGTACTTGCAATGTTCCCAGGGGAGCGAGGACAGTGTCCTCAGGGGCTGGCGGAGGCTGGACCCCCGAGGGCAGCAGCAGCACCAGGCCTGAGGAGAAGCTCTGGCGGAGCGCCGTGCGCAGGAAGCACAGGATGGCGGCTGGAAGCAGGGTGGGCGCTGTCAGGGTGGGAGGCGGCTGGCCAGGGAGCATCCGACCTCGGGGCTGGAGGGCGGGGGGTGGGCCCATACCTGAGAGCAAAGCCGGCTGCTTCTTGGGGAAGCTGAGGGCCTTCAACACGTGGGCGAGTTCCACGGACACGTTCCGGTGAACCTGACACGAGGGGGCAAGGGCGGGTGCCCCCACTCAGGAAACAACCACCTGCCAACACCCACACGTACTCCCCACCACTGCCTGGACAGAGGACACCACCGAGCCTCACCACCCCTCAGTTTAGAAACATAGGCGGGAAATCAAGGTTGGACCTGGGGACTCAAATCTCCCCTTTCTCATGGGCCTCCTCCACCAGGAAGCCTCCTGTGGTTTCGCCTATGCTCCAATCCGTGCCTCAGTTCAGCGACCAGCCCGACTCGGATCCGCAGGTAGATGCCGGAATCCAAACCTGGGCCCAACCACACGCCGGCTGCGTGGCCACGAGCATCTGCTGACCTGCCCTTCTCTCAGCCTGCCTCTGGGTTCCGTCGAGGGAGTGGGCCTTGGGCCTTGGGCTTCTGCTCCTCCCAGAGAGGCTGAGAGTCCCAGTACCCTTGGTGCCGGAGCACCGAGGCGCTCTGGCAGAAGACTGGGCTTAGAGCTACTACAGAGGAGCCCAGAGCGTGTCCTCTCTGCCACCTGTCACTGGCAGAACGGTCAGGTTCCAGGTAGAAGGACCAGCAGGAACAAAAGCTGGAGGTGCCATGTCAATGCAAGAGGTGAACGGAGAAAAAGTGGGCGGGGGTGGGGGCATAATTTGGAAGCTTAGCCAGATGCTCAATTTTTCTTTAAGTCTAAGTTTCAAGGTAAGTATTGGAACTCAACCACCTGGGCTGGGGAGACAGCTCAAGGGCACAGCGCACGTGCTTCACGCGTCGGAAACCCTGGTTTGGTCTCCTGGCACGGAGCACCACTGGCAGCTAGCCCTGAGCAATGTGCTAGGAGAAACCCCCGAGCACCGCCGATTCTGAACCCCCTCCTCCCCAAATAAAATCCAACCAACTGAAAATACACGCAAAAAGGAAAGGAGATGTAAAATAAAGCAGTCTGGCTGACTCAAAGCAGAGCAAGTCAGAGGCCGGGGTCCGAGACAGGAGAGGGTGGAATGGCAGACTGTGAGGCCGCAGAGGGGCCGGGAAGGCCGGAGCGGACAGGGGCCTGCCCAGGAGGCAGTCTCGGGGCGCTCAGAGCACAGAGGGGGCGGCCACGGCGAGGAGGGAGCTGAGGGATGGCGCAGAGGTGGAGGCCAGGGCAGCTGGGGGTCCCTCCGTCTACCCCACCGAGCCGCCCGCACACCTGCGACCATACAGGCCTCCCGCAGCTGCCAGACCTTAAGCCGACGCAGGCGCGCATGCACCCGCACGAGATGGACACGGGGTGGGCGCTGATCTAGTGAGGAGACCGAGCAGGCTGAGGGCTGGCCCACAGATGGCCCGTCTCAGGGGAGAGCCGAGTGTGAGGCATGCTCTGAGCTGCTTGGGCTGGGCCCATGATGACAGGGAGCGCGGGGCGGAACCCACTGCCCCCAGTCCCCCCGCAGCACGTCTCCAGCCTCCCCACGACAATTTACACTGCCACCCGGCACTTCTAGGTCACGGGCTGGCTTCCGCCCCGACAGCCGTCCCCTCCCTTGCTGCTCCATGCCTGAGGAGTGTACAGCTCCGAGCCCTTGCCCAGGCTGTCCTCCAGACGAGCCTTCCCCCAGCCTTTGCCTGGTACATCTTATCTTTCAAGGATTTGCTCGAGAATGCCAGGGCAGGGTCTGGCTCAGTGGTGGAGCACTTGCCTTGCACACGAGGCCCTGGGTTCTGTTCCTGGCACCACATGGTCCCACCAGCACTGCCAGGCATGACAAGCACCAAACCTGGGTTAATCCTTGAGCACCATCAAAAATTGTACCAAGGGCAGGGGAGTCCGAGGGAGAGCACGGGGGTTAAGACGTCTGCCTTCCAGGTGGCCAGGCCAGGTTCAGTCCCCGAGAACACACAGGGCTGGTGTCCCCAGCACTGCAGGCCCTGAGCAGCACCGCGTCCTGGGAAGGGCTGGGAAGGGCCCCTGGCCTCGGGAGCATATCCTGCCAGTGCCCCCCACCTCCCAACACACACACAGACACGCAAAGGGATGCCAGTATCAGTTCTCTAAAGGTAAACCAACAACTGTAATCCCACTGCAACAACCCCCCTGGCTCCCCACCATCTGGTAGGCCAGGAAACCATCTCACCAAGGCAAACTCGGGTGATCTCTGTCCTGAGAAGCCCCAGGGCTGGGAGCTGTGTCCCTTTGTCTGCATGTCCCCCGGCTGGTCACTCACCGGCAGGCTGGCGCGGTGCTGCTGCGCAGAGCAGGAGGCGGTGAGCAGCCAGGCGGAGCAGAGTAGCGCCGAGTGGGCCGGGCTGGTGGCCGCCTCCGTGAGGGCCAGGATCCTCTCCAGGAGCGCCAGCAGGGCCGAGCTGCTCAGGAGCACTGCGGCAGCTGGGGAGGACGCAGGGCAGGGCTCGCATGAGTCACAGAGGAGCCCAGGGAGCACTCACATATGGGGCAGACAAAGATTTCCAAGCCCCAGGCGCTGAGGAACCAGGGCATCTTTGACGGCCCCGGCCCATGCTGATCTCTTGTTCCGCTTGGTCCCAGGGCAGGGGGACTTAAACACCAGGGATCAAAGCCGGGTCTCCCACGTGCACAAGGACCCTTTGCGCTCTCCCTGGGGCCCCCGTTTCTCCTTCTGAGATGAGAGTCAAGGGTGCAGACACCGCCCAGTCTCTGCTTCCCAATGGCTGGGGCCCGCACCTCTCCGCTGGCTGCCCGGTGTGGTGTGCTGGAGGCTGCAGTACAGGAAGTTGAAGGAGGGCTGCAGGACGTCCGCGTCGGAGGGGCTGCACCGCCCGCACAGCGTGCTCACTGCAGAGAACCGTGCCCGGACACTGCGACCCGAGGCCCTCCCTGAGTGCCCTCCCCGTCTCTGCCTCTTCCCCCTTCCCCTGCACCACGTGCCAGCGGAGCTCTGGCGCTTTCGATGCAGTTCCCTGGACCGGCCGTTTTCCTTTCACTCAGTCTCCTTCCGGCCAGCACCGAACCCCGACTCCCAGGCCAAGATTCAGCTCCAAGTTCACCTCCTGAACCCTGGAACTTCTCAGGGTGAGATTCGATCTCCCCTCCCGGTCCCGCAGAGCACACCCCTCTCAGGGCACGGGCACCCTGGCACCCGCCCCAGCCCACAGGTATCTTTGGTGTCATAGGACATTTGGCCTGTGGCCAACCAGACAGAGAGGTGTCCCCTGGACCCCTGGACTAATTCTCTCCCTCCACCTCTTTCATTTCAGGCCACTATTTCAGGCCATTGGGCTGCAGCTATAGCACAGCGGGTAGGGCATTTGCCTTGCAAATGGCCAACCCGGGTTCGATTCCTCTGCCCCTCTTGGAGAGCCAGGCAAGCTACCGAGAGTATCCCGCCCGCATGGCAGAGCCTGACAAGCTCCCGTGTTGTATTCGATATGCCAAAAATAGTAACAATGAGTCTCACAATGGAGACGTTACTGGTGCCCACCCGAGCAAATCGATGAACAACGGGAGGACAGTGCTATTTCAGGCCATTACTCTCCCTGTCAGAGGCACCTCTGAGGGCGGCTCCTGTCCCACATAGCTCTCCCTCCAAACTCTCCTCTGAAGTGGAAACTACGCACATAATGGTCAACTGTCCTGATAAGGTCTGGGAGAGGAAGAGGGAGGGAGGGAGGGAGGGAGGGAAGGAAGGAAGGAGGGAAGGAGCCTAATGAGCCTAACATACCAAACTCCCTTAAATCAGGTCCAACAGTGAAACTTCCCTGAGGAATCTAAGGCTTGCAGAGGCAAGTTACGGTCCAAGGCCGCATCATCCAAGGCCACACAGTGAGTGAGTGGGCGGGTCAGCCCAGGCTCCTAGCTCCGGAGCCCAAGGTCAGTGAGTGGGTGAGCGGGCGGGTGAGACAACCCAGGCTTTGGCTCTAGATCTTAGGCTTGTTACATACTTTCCCCTCTCCCAAACACTCCCAGAGAACAAGCAGAGAAAGATCCAGAACGTCCCTTCGCAAGGAGCCCAGAGGCACAGACAGGCTGCCCCACTACGCGCTGCCAGCCCGCCGGCACCTTGGTGGAGGAGCTTCATGGCCAAGCTGTCCAAGTCCTGCCCCGGCTCGTTCCGTAGCTGCACCAGGGAGAGGAGCTTCAGCAGCAGCGGCAGGTTCCCGGGGCCTGCATGGAACAGGGGGCCGGTCAGTGGTCCCGAGGCCGAGGCCGGGTGAGGCACAGCCCCACGCTCACTCTCACCAGCCCACGGTCAGTCACATGGCCCCCGCCAGTGGCTGCCGGGAGGGAAAGGGCAGCGGAACGCCGTGTGCCAACTCTGCGGTGGGCACCAGAAAATCACCGTCTCACTTAATCCCCTTAAAACTTGTGCGAAGCAAGGGTTGTTCTTCCTTTGCGGAGTGAAAGAAGAAAAGAAAACAGAAGCCTCAGGGCTGCAGACCTGCTCTGAGCCCCCACAGAGGGAAGCGCGGTCAGCGCCGGAGCCGAACCCTGCAGCGAATGGCCACTCCGTCCGCCTGTCCCCCAGAAGTGGCTCGGCTCCTCCCACAGCCCGAACACCCCTGCCGCTGACCAGTGGGCCCCACGCTCCTCTTCTCAACTGCGTGGGCATCTCACTTAAACTTTCTTGATGAGAAAGCAGGAAAAGACAAATCACTCCAAAGCTTCCCAGCATGTTCAGAGCTCAGCTTCCCAGACTGAGGGGTTCCACTCTAGATTTGAAAACTATGATAACATACCTGCCATGCAGAGTGGGGACATGCTAGTATACATTAAATACACACACCCCTGCTAGACAAAGACATTATTAAACGTGTGCGTGCGCACGTGCGCGCGCACACACACACACACACACACACACACACACACACACAAGCCTCTACTCTTCAGTGACAGGGAGGAAGTACACTTTAACTTGAAGTCAGACTGGCGGGATTTTTCTTTTCCTTTTTTTTTTTTGATTTTTGGGTCACACCCAGCATTGCACAAGGGTTTCTCCTGGTTCAAGCACTCAGGAATTACTCCTGGAGGGGTTCAGGGTACCATATGGGATGCTGGGGATCGAACCCGGGTTGGCTGTGTGCAAGGCAAATGCCCTCCCAGCTGTGCGATCGCTCCAGCCCCCTTTTCTTTTGCAGAGAATGTTCTGCTTGTCCTTCCTGAACAGACTGGTCGCATGGGCCCACTCCTGACCTGAGGGCAAACATCCTGCAGAGACTGACCTCCGGCGGGGGAGACCCCGTGCTCCACCAGCATCCGCTGCAGGATCAGCAGGAAGTGGCCTCGGATGAGTCCCCCCACTTGGATATCCTCATTCCTCCGCAGAAAGCTCCTCAGGGCAATGAGCACTGTGTGGGCTGTTTCCACGGGGCTGGCATAGATGAGGTCCTGCGTGGGCAAGAAGGATGCCAGAACTCAGGGGGACCTGGGCAGGTGCCAGGGAAGGGCCGGGGGCAGAAGCACTCCCCAGCACCTCTCAGGCCCAGCCTAAACAGGAGGAAAGGGAGGCGCAGCGAGCGCAGGACATGCCCAGGGTACAGTCAGGGCAGAGATCTGAATGCAGGTTTCCTGCTTTCGAGGACGCAAAGGGAAGCCTCGGGACGAAAGAAAGGCTCTTTCAGGGAGACTCAAAGGGCTGAGTGCGCAGCCGTGTGTGCTAGGCTATGAGACTCAAGCACGCTGGGCTTCCGTCCTGGAGAGAGAGATGGGAGGCAAGAGGAGAGGAGGGAGAGCCAGCAGCAAGTGAGAGAGACGGAGGCAGAAATGAGAGGGCAGCGTGGATGGGGAGAGGAGGGGGAGGCAGAGAGGAGCGAGAGTTATTTCTGGACAGGCACCTGAGCTGCCTTACGGGAAAGCAGCAGAGGACAGTGATGTCACAGGACAGGGAGAGGATGGGTTAGGACAGATTCAGGACGCAGGAAGGCCCTCTGCTGTGGTCCTGCCACGGAGCCTGGCTACTTCTGTCTCCAGCCATAAAGGCCTTAGGTTCAGAAGGTGGGAAAGGCACCGCCCCTTGTTTCCAGCTAACTTAACGAGAACACGCCAAAAGCAAAGTCAGTCCGAAGCTGGACCGCTGAGGCTGCTGGCGCCGACCAGTTCCAACAGGCCAGTTCCTCTGCACAGTGAAGCCTGGGGGCCATGAACCGACCATCACGAACAGAATCCCTCTCCAGCAAAGATGGCTCCTGACACAAGAGGGAGGGTGGTCAAAGGGGACCTGGCAAGAGTAATCAAGAGTCACACTTGGGCTGGGCTCTTCACAGATGTCCGCAGCTACAACATCAAGAGCAACCATGCACTTAGGGCCTGATGATGTCAGGGGCTGGGTCAGAGAAGCTGCATTTGTTTACACTCTGCATCTTCATCAAGAATCTCCCCTCCAGGGGCTGGAGCAATAGCACAGCGGGTTTGCTTGGCACGCGGCCAACCTGGGTTCGATTCCCAGTATCCCATATGCTCCCCTGAGCACCACCAGGAGTAATTCTTGAGTGCAGAGCCAGGAGGAACCCCTGTGCATCGCCGGGTGTGACCCAAAAATTAAAAAAAACTCCCCTCGGGCATCACATGCTTTTCTAAGGTAGGAAAAGGGGCAGATTAAGTAACCTGCCTCAGGTGAAGCTGGGGGACCCGAGTGCATCCTCAATGAATGAAGGGTGGGCTGATGTCAGAATCATCACTGTCACCTTGAAGGGACTCCAAGTAAATCTCCCTGGGAGAGGAGGACCACAGAACACAGAACTGAAGGGCTGAGAGGATGACAGAAATTTCCCTTAATTCTCTTCCTGTCTAGAGTGGAAGACTGAACCTGGGAGGCGACGTGCCACGTCCAATGTCACAAGGCCTAAGACCAAAGCAGTCCCCTGTCCTGCTCCGTTACCGGCACACGGCTGCCTGGCAGCCAGAGCTGGCCCCTCAGAAACTGGAGCGCAGCAGGTAGGGTGTTTGCCTTGCACGCGGCCGACCAGGGTTTGATTCTCGGCATTCCATATAGTCCCCTGACCACCTCCAGGAGTAATTCCTCAGTGCAGAGCCAGGAGTTAACCCCTGTGCATCGCCGGGTATGACCCAAAAAGCAAAATAAAGAAAAAAGAAAAAAAAAAGAAACTGGAGCTCAGAAAATCTGGAGTGCAAGTGGACGAAGCCCTCCTCAGGCTTTGGAGGCCCCGCTGAGTGCAAGGGCGTGTGGGCATCTCGGTGCCACCCCACCACCCAGTCAGCGAACAAAGCCCCCTGCAGCCTCTCCCACATGCGCTGCCCAGAGATGTCGGGGCGGACTGGGAGACGACGAGCTCCGGTGGGGTCATGAGGCCCAATTCCGCATGGCCCCGAGCTCCACCTTGTGTGGCCCGAGAAACCCCTGAGAACTAATGCAGCTCTGGGGTCCCAAGCACCAGCAGGTGTGACGCTTGTGTATAAGAATATGACCCACATATAAGTACAAATTACAGCAGCTGCTTCTGGAATCATCTCACTCCAATAGATTTGTTTTCCAATATAGTTTCTTGAGTGGAAGAAAAACTGAATTTCAGGCAGTGTTTTATCAGCTGCACACAACAGGCAGCTTACTGACCTAACTAGCGTGCATGAGGAGTTACCTGAGGGAGTGTCTGACTTCCCAATCAGAGCCCAGGTCTCCTGACAATCCCCAGTGTCTCTGAGGGTGTGAGTTGTACACGTAGTGCTAGCCTGTGAGTCACGGCAGGAAGAAGGCCTCGAGTCCCGGTGTAACCAGACATCTCCACCCTCACGCACAGGCCTTCTTCCACCTGTCTTGTCTGAGTATATATATTTCGGAGAGGAGTACTCAAATTCCCAGGGGCCCTTCCCTTCACTTCTCAGCCAAGCAGATGGATAGTTCACTGCAAGGGCTCGAGGATGAAGAGCTGCTCAGGCCCTGGGGTGTTTGGTGGCCACTGGGCTCACACCAGGCAGTGCTCATGGGCCTCCATGGCTCTACCCAGTGATGTTTAGGGGACCATGAGGGGCTGGGGATCAAACAGGTCAGCCACAGACCTCAACTATCATCTCTCTGGTCCCACAAGGTTTCCCTTTTTTGGACATTAAATTCTTTTCAGCGGACTCTGCTGCGAGGCGGCCAGGTGAGAGGGGACGGTGGCTCACAGGGCATTCCAGCTGCAGGGAGGCGGGGACCCAGCTCTGCCATCAGGCGCCTGGCAGCCGGAGAGCTCCCGCACACAGCAAACAGCTGAGTCCAGGTCCACGTGGCCCTGCCCTTAGTGATCTAGCTCTCACAGAGGGCCCGGCCATATCCGAATGCAGAAAACAAGTGACTGACACCTACTATCAAAATGAGCAGGACGCTGGGGCTGCTCCTGAGCAGGCAGAAGAGGGTGCTGAGGCTGCCAGGAAGGGTGGGCTTCCCAGGAGACGCGGTCTCATCCGGTTCCTCAGAGTCATACTTTTCCCAGGAGAACCACAGTTCCAGGATACGGTGTCCGAACCTACTCATCAGCGGTGGGTACAGCAGAAAGAACCTGAGTACGAACAGGTCATGCGTATAGACCAGGTGCAGGTCTGGGATGGCCTCTAGGAATTTTCTGATGGCACTGACCACGGCCTGGAAGCAAAAAAAGGAAGGCTCTAACTACATCCCAGAGAGGAGCCGAGGGATCCCAACAAACTGCCAGGGCCTGCGTGGGGCAGTGTACTGACAACTTCACTGCTGCGTCACAGGGTCCTCTCGCAAGAAGGAAACCCCACCATGCTTACTTTGTTATAGGATTCCCAATCGGGGTGATTCTGCTCCCCAGGGAAATGTTCCCTGAAGCACATTTGGAAATGTCTAGAGACAGTTTTGATTGTCCTGACTGGGGGAAGGGAGAGGGGAGATGTGCTATTGGCATCCAGTGGGAGAGAACAATGCACAGGGCGCGCTCCCCCCCTCCCCCACACGCACGCACGCACAGAGATACAATTTACAATGTGCAAAATGTCCACAGTGCCGAGGAGAAGCCCAGCGTACACGATACTGACCACAGTGGGCTGTGATGGTCAGTTCACAGGTCTATCTCTCTGGCCTTGAGCTACTGGAGGACGGCTAAAGTGAACAGATCAGTGCAGATAGCCTGGCACAGAGGGGTCAGGTCAATAGGTTGGAAATAATACACACCATGTATGTGTCCCGGCCCATCCCACTTTTTCAGCACCTCCCTAGACTCGATACGTATCATCAGGTCTCTCAGGGAACCTCAAAATGCACGTAGGAGGAAAAGGAGGGCCCCAGATGCCAAGAGCCACACCTGGAACGCCATCAAGGAAGGGAAGAACCCGGAGGGAGACCCACACCTGGAACCGCAAGAAGAAGGGGAGAGCCCGGCATGGAGACCCACACCTGGAACTGCAGGAGGAAGGGAAGAGCCCATCATGGAGACCCATACCTCATCCAGAGAATCATCTTTGTCCTGGCAGACGGCAAGCAGATAGATGGAGGCCCTTAAGACCATGGGCGGAGGGTGCTCACCCTGGTCCTGCAGAGACAGGAGGAAGCTTTGCACGGCCACAAACAGCTCTGCTTCCGAAACAAACCTGTTGAACGGGAGAGTCTGAGGGAAAGGGGCAGAGATAACCGCTTGCCTTCCTACATCCACCCTCAGCCACCTCTTTTCTGTCCCAGCATTTCCATGGTGTGACAACACTTTGCACAAAATACATGCTGTTTCTTCCCAGGACCATCACATGTGCACAGAAGATAGTCCTATGCCTGGTGCAAGGCCATTACGAACCAGGGACTTCTGACTCACCCCTTGGAGTGAACCAGCACTGTGAGTGAGAAGGATGCTACTTCTGGGGCTCAGGAGGCCGCATCTCCTGTTATCACGAAAGTGTATCCGGGGGGCTACTTTCTAAGGGAGAGGCCTATGCAAGGAAGAATGGCAGCAAGGAGACTGACTTTTCACTGTAACACCTCTTTAGACCTTTTGAATTTTCTACCATGAATATATATCACATGGAGTACCTAAGAAAAATTAGACACAGGTGTTGATCACTTGATATCCTGTTACTCACTGATTTGCTCGGGCAGGCGCCAGTAACATCTCCATTCATCCCTGTTGCGTGCTAGCATAGTCCAATGGCATCTGCTCGTTATAGGAACATGAAGAGCCTCAAACCAATCATTCAGGGTCTTGACGAAGAAGTCTGATCATCTCGTAGGTGGGCGTCCACGCGATCTTTTGACGTCCCGTGGAATCCAGCTGGTAATGGTTCTAGTCCAGCGGTCATCTCTAAATCTCATTACGTGTCCAGCCCATCTGATTTTCGATGCCTTGGCAAATGAGACAG
>JAOXYA010375204.1:0-18014 GCA_028565675.1 Sorex palustris
GGGGGCGACAAAAACCTCATGGGAAGGGGGGCGTTCTGATCCGTCCTTCACGCCCTACCGAGGCCATCAGTTGCCCCACTTGGGGTCAGGTCTGACTTGGCAGGATCTGGCCAGCGGATTGACCTTTGACTGTCTTTTGGGCTCCCTCCCTGGGGAATGCTGGGAGCTGCCTGCTCTTTGTCTCGTGTCCCCCGGGACTGGGTAGATAAACAGCACTGTTTATTGTCTTGTGTTTTCACTTATTGCTTTGGGTCACACCCAGCTGTGCCAGGGATTGAACCCCAGCCCCTGCATGGCCCAGGGAGAGATGCGGAGTTCTCCAAAGGTCCAAGCAGAGGTGCTTCTCTCTGGGACTTCCTGAGAAATGTGGGTTGTCCCCTCGGCCAGGACCTGACCTGTCTGCCATCTCTTAATTCTCCCGCAAGCCCTGTTCATTGCCACATCCCCAGTTGACAGCCCAGGATACATCTGCCAAGCATCTGCTTTGTGGCAGAGCCAAGACTCGAACCCTAGTGTCAGGTATTTTTTTTCTCCCCCTTTTGGTTTTTTGGCGGAACTGCTCTGTGCTCAGAGATCACTCCTGATGGGGCTTTGGGGACCAAAGGGGGTGCCAGGGATTGCACATGGGCGGGTTGTGTGCAAGATCAGCGCCCTCCCTGCTGCACTCGCTCCACCTGCCAACATCCGAACCTTGAACCAAAACTGTCCCTCTGCGCTCCAGGGCGGGGGTCCTGAAGGGCCCGCCCTTCAGGAGTTGCCACCTTGGACTCAGAGATTGTTTTTCCATTTTTAAGTGGTCGAACAGCAGCCCAAGGAAGGGGCTGTGGTTACGGGGCTGGAGCCATAGCATTGTGGGAGGGCATTTGCCTTTTATGAGGGTGACCCAGGTATGATCCCTGGCACCCTGTAGGGTCTCCTGACTCCCACCAGGGGTGTACTCCTGAGCTCACAGCCAGGAGCAAGCCCTGAGCACCACAGGTGCTTCAAAAAAAAAAAAAGAGAGAGAGAGAAGAATGTTCTGTGATGTGGAGAGACTCAACCTCTATTTGGTTCCTACCTCAGTGCAGTGTGAGTGGGACCCGCCCAGCTCCTTACTTCTGCTTGATGGAGTCGCAGGGCCCAGTGGTCCAGGCCAGCGGAGGCCAAGATACTCACTGGGCCCCGCCATGTTCGTAGAGTTTCCTTCTCTGTCTCGATTCTGGGTGTAGATCTTTATGCTTTTTTTTTTCTTTTTTAATTTGGTTTTGCGGCCACATGCGGCGATATTCCAGGCACTCTCCTGGCTCTGAGCTCAGGGGTCACTCGTGGTGGTGCTTGTGGACTACCTGGGATGCCGGGGATTAAACCTGGATCAGCCGGGTGCAAGGCAGCTGCCCACCATACTCTCTCCTGGGACATGGGTCTTTAATGACATCACAGCGTCCTGTCTCTGGACCTAAAATGTGCTTTCCCTTCTCTGTAGTGGGTGGCCAGCATCGATGTGGTGGAGAATGAAGAGGCCAGTGCCAGCGTGGTGGTGAAGATGACAGACTCCTTCACGGAGCAGGCCGAGCAGGTGACTCACGCCCATCCTTGGTCCCCGGGGGCTGGGCACCTGGGGAAGCCTCCCCTCTCACACACCCTTCCTTATCTTTAGGAATCTCTTAGTGGGTGCCCACAGAGCAATCTGTGCCCACTGAGGGAAGTTTGGGGGAAAAATGAAACAAACGAAACCCCAAAGCCCGGAAAACCAAAGGGAACATGATAATGGCCCGTAGCCCATTTTCGGTTTGCTGCTGTCTGTCCTGGGCTCATGTTCTTTCTTGACTTTGCTCTGCAAACAGTGCTCGTGACTTCACAGGTTGAGATGATCGCGTGTTTTGCTGGCCAGCCCCTCGCCCCACCTCTAGGAATTGAACACGTAACTTAAATAAGTTCTCCGGGACACTGGTGGGGGCAGGGGCAGGGCTCAGGTGGGGGTCTCTGTGTCCTCTCCCCAGCACCACTGGGTGCAAACAAACAACCGAGCCTGTGTCAACACGTAATTTTTTATTTTATGGATTGGCCAGAATTTCATTAAAACGAAGGTTTGCCATAGTGAAGGTAAAGTGGGTCCATGGCGGTGACAGGTATGCTCTTGGTCCACATGCAGCCACGTCCCCTCCCCTCCACGGAGTGCCCAGACCCTCCGGATGCTTCTTATTTTCTGCTTCCGTTGGGCTAGTTTTTTCTTTTTGTTTTTGGGCCATGCCCAACAGTACTCAGAAGTTGCTCCCTGGCCCAATAGTACTCAGTTTACGCCTGGCTCTGAACTCAGGGTTCACACCTGGTGGTGCTCAGGGGACCATATAAAGTGCTGGGGATCGAACCCACGTCAGCCCTGTACAAGGCAAACACCCTCTCTCCAGCCCAGCAATTTTCTCTTTTTTGAAAAATGACACTTTTGGTGTTCAGGCCTAACCTGCTAGTGCTGAAGGCTTATTCCTGGGTGCTCAGGGATCCTTGCTTCTGTGCTGGGGGACCATATGTGGTGCCGGGGATCGAGCCCAGGTTATCTGTGTGCAAGGCCTGTGCCTTCCCTGCTGTCCTCACTCGGGCTGGACAGTTTTCTCTTTTACCTCTGGGGGAGGAAGGAAAATTTGTCCTGTTCCTCAGGGTTCTTCTCTGGCTGTTTGAATGATCTAATTAACAGCAGTCAGATGAGCAGGAGCAAAAACCCAATTGAATTTTGTCTGGTCGGAGGCGGTTGGGGGGGAGGGGGGATGGGCAGACAGATTCCCCAGGGAACAGACCCAGGAACAGACCCAGGCCGGCTGGGCCTCTGGCTTCATGGGGGGGTCTCCAATGGTGAGTGCTCAGTGTTGGTGCTGGCCCCGAGGGAGGTGGGGGAGGAAAGGCTGTTTTGGGGGATGACCCTAATTCTGGCTGCGGGGCCCAGTATACAGTCTCGTAGGTCGGTCACACCTGACCAGGCGTCCAGCTTGAGGAGCCGTCTAAGTACAAACACCCTTCTGCTGGTTCCTCTCTGAAACACCCTCCGAGTGAAGTCGCCTTCTCTGCACAAGGGGCGAGTGGGACATGTAGGGAGAGAGCGCCTGACCTTGACCCTCTGCTCAAGGTCAAACAGAATTTGCGCCTTCAGCTAGCCTGCTGACTGAGTTCTGTTCTCTTCCCCTGCTGACCAGGCGTGTTGCTCAGGGCTGGGAGGAGAGCTGGTTGCAGGGAAGCAGCGTTTCGAGCGTCAGTCCTTCCCGGGGGCTCTCTGTCGTGGGGACTGCCACCCGGGGCTCAGAGAACCACCTGCCCTGCTTGTTTTGGAGCCAGATCCGGCTGTGCTCGGGGCTTCCTCCTGGCTCTGGGCACAGTGGTCCGTCCTGAAGGGGTTTGGGGGACCAGATGGGGTCCTGGGGATGGAACAAGGCTAGTGCCCTGCCCACTGGGCTATCTCTCCAGCTCTTTTTTTTTGCTTTTTGGGTCACACCCGGCGATGCACAGGAGTTACTCCTGGTTCATGCCCTCAGGAATTACTCCTGGCGGTGCTCGGGGGACCATATGGGATGCTGGGAATCGAAACCAGGTCAGCTGCGTGCAAGGCAAACGCCCTACCTGCTGTGCTATTGCTCCAGCCCCTCTTCATTGCTTTTTAAAAATTAAAAAAGTTTTTTGGAGGGGACTTGAAGTTCAAAGGAGTCATGCCCTGGGGCTCTGAAGCCTGAGCCTGAGCACTGCAAATGCCAGAATCTACCCTGGCTGAGCCCTACGGGCAGCCCGCTTGTCTTACCTGTGGCTGGTCTGGCTTCAATCATCAGGACCCCCACTGGTCCCTGAGCCCCCCCAGGAGCGGTCCCTGAGCACCACCGGGTGTGGCTCCCACACAAAACAAGAGCACAGCAAGAACCTGTGGTCAACCGCTAGAGTTTGTGTTTTCCTACGTGGCTGTTCTAAGGATGCTCATGTCCCCGAGCATCCCAGAGTGACTGGAGACCTCTTTGCCCTAAGCCCAGTGACGTGTCCCGGGCTGCCCTGCCCACAGCGCTCCTCGTCCACCTCTCATTCCCCAGGCCGAACCACTTTCCAAACCAGGGAGGTGGCGCCGGGCGGAGGGGGCCTGCCAAGGTGTCGGTCTGCGCTGCTCACTTGCACCTCTGTCCCTCCTGTTCCAGGTGACCGCAGAAGTGGGCAAGCTCCTGGGGGAGGAGAAGGTGGACGCCATCCTGTGTGTGGCCGGAGGGTGGGCCGGTGGCAATGCCAAGTCCAAGTGTGAGTCCTTTCCCAAGCTCCTGCATCTGCCCTGGGCTCCCTGCGGGTTGGGGTTGGGGGCAGGGGTGGGGGGGCGCATCTCCCGGGAGCTTTGGGGGTGGGGGGGTGCTCAGGACACTGCGTTACCAGGGGAGAGTCTGGTCAGGCCTGCACACCCTGCCTGTGAGAGAACCCGGTCACACCCAGTCCCTGACCTGGCTGGCCGCTGACCTCAGCAGGCCTACCACTGAACTGACGGGCCCGGCTGAAATAGGCCCTTCGGGAACTCTGGGAACTCTGGGCTCTGCATGTGAGGCCCCAGGGAAATTCTTTTTTCTTTCTTTCTTTCTTTCTGTCCTTTTCCTTCTGAGCCGTACCCATCGGTGCTTGGGGGACTGGACCTAGCCTTATGTTCCCTCTCTGCCCGCCCCGCCAGCTCTCTTTAAGAACTGCGACATGATGTGGAAGCAGAGCCTCTGGACGTCCACCATCTCCAGCCACCTGGCCACCAAGCACCTCAAGGACGGCGGCCTCCTCACCTTGGCAGGGGCCAAGGCGGCCCTGGACGGGACTCCTGGTCAGCTGGGAAGGGCATTCCCCGCGGGAGGGTTCGCTGAGACTCGGGGCGGGCGGGAGGTTGGCTCCCCTTCCTGGTGCCGCTCAGGGAGGGAGCCGGGTCACAGACCCGGTGGCCCTGCCATGACCGAAGCAGATTCCTCACCTGCGTTGCCCGAGTTTGAGCCAAATCACTTGTTCTCTGCCCCTTCACCATAACTCAGTGATGGGGCCCGAGAGATGGGCCCGTGGGGAGGGCACTCGCCCTGCACGGGGCTGACCCGAGTTTGGTTCCCGGAGCCCCGCTGGGTGTGACCCGAAACAGACCACCCTGTCCATGATGACAGGGACCGTCCCAGGGTGAGTCATCCCAGGGAGAGTCAGTGCCAAGCTCCGGGGGTCTCACTTTGACTCAAGCACCGGTGCTTGCCCCTGAACCTTCTTCTGTTCTGTCTTCTGTTTCCTTTACATCCGGGGCAGAAGTGGCCGGGATGCGGCTTCCGCCCAGAAACCCGGCCCACAGCTCCCACTCTGGCCTGAGAGTCAGGGACCGGGAGTGGGTGACGGGGCGAGGGCAGAGGGGTCTGCCTCCCTGCACTCAGACTCTTCTAGAAGCACAGTGGGAGCGTGTGTGTGGGGTGGGAGGGGGACCCAGTTCAGTTAAGGGGGGGACACCTGGGCCATTTCTTCCACCCGTTTTCCCTCCTGTGTTTTTGCGTGTGTGTGAGTGTCATCGCTGAGGTCCCTCAGGCTGTGCGAATGTCAGAAGGCTTTCCCAGACAGCTCTGGGGATGTCGCCAGTTCTGGGGAGAGGCTCACACAGCAGGCTCTCCAGCCCACTAGATGCTTTTCAGCTGCGACTTTGCCCCGTTCCTGCTGTTGTGATGCTTGGCAAGTTACCCAACCTCTGAGTCTCAGTGTTGCCATCTCTGCGATGGGGGCGATGCTTCCTTTCACATGGAGGCGCAGCAGCTCAGAGTGACTCGGGTCCCAGTGAGTGAACTGCTCCAGGCCTTGTGTCCAGCTCGTCCTGCTTCTGCTCTTCCTTTCAGCCTGTAACCTTTAGTTTGAGGTTCCTAAACCCAAGGCATGTGGTGTTTCTTTTATTTATTTTGATTTTGGGGGCCACACCTGGCCTTGCTCAAAGGTCCCTCGTGGCTCTGCACTGTGCCCAGGGGGGAACATAGGGGATCCTGGGGATGGAACCGGGTTGGCTCTTGCAAAGCGGATGCCCTCCCGGCTGTGCTCTCGCTCTGGATGTGATCTTTTAACTTTGGGTTTAGATCCCAGAAAAATCTAGTATGTGTGATATGAAAGTGTGTCACTGACAGGCTTATTTACGCCTCACAACCGAGGAAGTTCGTTCAGAATGAACATTTTTCCCTCCACTGCCAGGGACCCCTGCTTCCTGCCCCTCTTTTATTTCCAGGGTGGTCTTTGTCAGCGGTCTCCCCCCTGGGCCTTCCAGGAATTGTTTTTCTTCTCCTATCTGTCTGTAATGGAGAGTTCTAGAGCTAAGATAGTAGGCTGGGGACTGTCCCTTTCTGCTTCCTCGGATTCCTGGATTCCTGCTCTGTTCGGATGGAGTGAAATTCAAACCCTCTGCTGTGGGAGTCCCCTGTTTGTTTGATGGCTCCGGCCTGCGCCCCCTGGGATGAAGACATCCTTTTCTCAGTGCCCTGGGGACCTTGATCCCCTTTGCAACCTTTGCAGCTGGAGGAACTCAGCACCTGGGGCTGGGAGGGGGCCCGGCTGGGCCTGCCCCACCCGCCTGGCCTGGCCCCACCCTGCCCTTCCAAGGCCTCAGGGAGCCTTTTAAAGTGTAACTGGGGTGGGGTGGGGGTGGGGGCAGGTGCTGACAGTGAGCAGGCTCTTTATTTTTGTGGCTGCAGGCCAGGCATTTGGGGGATCCTCTCCAGGGTCCGTGGGTGCTGCATGGGGCTGGGGACAGGGCCCCTCTTTCCTGCAAGCCTGGCTCAGCCCTAGTGGTGGGGGGTGGGGGGTGGCTCTCCTTCCATCCCCAGAATAGGCTGGTCGTGGGATTTGTTTTTTTTGAAGCAAAATTGTGTGTGTGTGTGTATTTTTTTATTTTTGTCCCAGTGATGCTCAGGGGTCCCTCCTTGAGGGCTGGGGACCATGTATGGGGCGAGCTCGCCACCCACTGTCCCATGCCTCTCTCAGGCCCACTTGGGCTCAGGACCTGTGTCAGCTCTGCCCGGCCCTCCAGCCTGGCTCGGTGAGGGCCCCCAGCCTCAGCTCCCGCCCTCCCCCTCCTGGGAGTGCCCTGTGGGGTGCGCGTCTCACCCGTTTTCTTTGCCTTCTTTGCCTTCTGCCAGGGATGATCGGCTACGGCATGGCCAAGGGCGCGGTGCACCAGCTCTGCCAAAGCCTGGCGGGGAAGAACAGCGGCATGCCCACGGGCTCAGCCGCCATCGCCCTGCTTCCGTGAGTGCGCGTCTTGGGACCCAGACCCGTGCCAACTGCCCTTTGCCCCCAGGACCCAGACCCGTGCCAGCTTCCACCTCCCCTTCGTCATTTTCTTTCCCTCCCTCCATCCCCTTTACTATTCCCTTAGATTTTGGTCGCGGGGCGGAGGGGGGGCACACGTGGCAGGGCACCGTATAGGGTTTCGGGGATGGAGCCCACCCAGCAGAGTGCACGGTGGTGGGTACCTACCCCGGCCCCGCCCTATGGAACCTCCTGGAAGTAGGTGACTCGTCTTAGCCATGGGCGGGGTACATGGTCTGCGGGGAGGAGGGGGCAGCCTCAGGAGCAGCTCCTTTCGGGCAGGATCCTTGTCCTGGGCCGTCCTGGTTTCACAGCCGTCTAGAATCGTGTCCTGGATATTCCAGAATTCTGGGAAACAGCCTCAGAACAGAGGCCGGGCAGCTTCCTCTCACGTCTCAAGGAATGTTATTATCCCCCTTGAAAACTCGGGGGCACTGTCCGCTCCCCCGTCCTAAGGGACTGAAATGCAGCGAGCACTGCTCACTCCCATCACGGTTGTCCTTGAGGGTGGCGGTGGGGGGAGGTGCTTGGGGGCCTGGGTGATCATTTTAATTACTTTTGAGGGGTGGGAAGGAATTTCTCTTTTTTTCTCTTTTTTGGGGACCACGCCCAGGTTGTGACTCTGGGATATACCCCTGGGGGTGCTGGGGGACCCTGTGTGATGCTGAGGGCCAGATGGGGGTCAGCTGCATGTAAGGCTCACGCCTCACCTACTGAGCTCGCTCCAGCCTGAGGCTTATTGTTTTTGTTTCTTTCTTTTGGCCACACCTGCTGGTTTTCTGGGGCTCCTCCCAGCTCGTGTTGGGGGGGTCTTTAGCAGTGGCACAGGCCCCCATCCCAGCAAAGATGGTTCTTCCTTTGCTGAGTTAGAGGCAGTGGGGATTTCTGACGTCTCTACCTCCAGAACCCAAGGAGACGTGGTCACCCTTGCTTGCACAAGTGTCTCCGCATGGGGTGCCCCCCTCACCAGCTGCTGTCTGCACCCCGCAGGGTTACCCTGGACACCCCGATGAACCGGAAGTCCATGCCTGAGGCCGACTTCAGCTCCTGGACCCCCTTGGAGTTCCTAGTGGAGTGAGTATCGGGAGCGGCCTGAGCTGCCTCCTGCCCCGACTTCCCCTTTTCCTCCATCCGCACTCTCCCCTCCCCCCCCCACTTAAGGACCAGCCTTCATCTCTGGGCCGAGTGAATGTCATAGGAGGTGTGAGGTGGGTGTGTGTGAGCTCAGAGTGGGGGTCTGCAACTCATGCGTTCGGTGGCCAAGAGCGGCTCCCACCCACAGTGACAGGGACCAGGGCCGCCAGGCTGGTTGGTAATCGGTCACCCTTTGTTCCCGTCTTCATCCCCTAGTCCAGTCTCACAGCATTAGTTATAGAGATGCTCAGAGTGTGACTGCTGAAGGGTTGCAGGTAGCAATTACAAGGAGGTGTGGTTGCACAATCAGCAGATGTCAAGCCCTTCCTTCAGGGGAGACTTCTAGGACAAAATCTTACCCTGTTAGGAGGTCCGCCCAGGGGTGGAATTCCATCAAGGGTGTATTACTTTCCCCTTTCCTTAGCCATTATCCATTTAAACAGCCGTCTTAAATTTACCTGTTGCTGTATTTCTAGTCATTTTGTGTGGATGCGGTAAGAAATATATTAAACTTAAAGGGTGGCTCTTCCTGAGAACATCTCGCTATATATTCCAGACTACAGTCCTCAGGCCAGGTTAGTCTCTCCTAACCCCAGCAGGGTCCTTACCCAGCTACTTACTTTTTGGTCATGACAGAGTTTGCCCATCACCGTGCTCTTACAAGTTTTATAGTGCTTGGCTTGTCCTTTTCTCAATACCAGGGTAACTTATAGCTTGTCCTTTTTCGATGCCTGGGTAGCTTACAGCTTGCTCTGGGTCCATCCAGTCCCTCACTAGGACCCTCCATTTGGGGTGTTAGGAACTAAGAGTAACTGAGGCTTAAGTTGATTACATATGACAGATACCTAGGAGTAAATATTGTGTGGAGTCAGTTAACTCCCATGTTACAAAAGCATAGCATTGGCTGTCTTCCTGTGTCTATACAAGAAGGAAACTATGCAAAGGACATATAGGAAAGAGAAAAGCAGTGTTTTACTTACAACTAGAAAATCCAGAGTCCTTAGAAGGATCTGACCTTACAAGTCACGGGGTCTGATTTGGGGATATAGGTGATTAGTAGGGGAAGCAGAGCACAGAGAAGTTAAAGGTAAACACAGGAACAGAAGTGCCTTTGGAGCACTGTGATGTCTGTAACCTAATAAACGTAAACTCCCTGCTGGGCATTGAGTGTTGGGGATCAGCCCCTTCCCACCAGTCCTCCCCCGAGTATATTTCTCTGCCCTCAGCCTCAGCGTTGCACGTCACTGTTCGGAATAATACAGTCCATCGTGCCGGGCAGCTGGTGCAGTGCCCCAGGTCTACAGATCTGAATCAGTCTCAGCTCCTGCTAATGTCTTTATCTCTCTTTAACGGGAACAGCCACATGGAAAGGCGGGGGTGGGCGGTATAGGGGCCTGATCAAGGAGAACCTCAGATATCCGCTGATTTGAATTTGTGCAGACCCCAGACCCCCAGATCTGTGAGGGAAGCACATACCCAGCCCCCAGTGTGCTATACAATGAATAAGATGCAGTCCCCACCCGCCCCAGCAAGATGGCCACACTGCCCCTCAGTGCTGGCCTCTGCACACGAGTTTAGGGTTTTTTTTTATTTTGCTTTTTGAGTTACATCTGGCAATGCACAGGGAATTACCCCTGGCGGTGCTCAGGGGACCAGATGGGATGCTGGGAATCGAACCCGCATGCCAGGCAAACGCCCTACTCGCTGTGCTATCGCTCCAGCCCCCATGAGTTTAGGTTTTTGTTTTGAGGCCACGCTCGCTGTTGTTTAGGGCTCCTCCTGGCTGTGTGCTCAGAGGTCATTCCTGGTCAAGCTCACAGACCATTGGGGTGCCAGGGACCGAGCCCGGGTCGGCCATATGCAGGGCAAGTGCTGTGCTGTCTCTCCGGCCCCTGGGCTGTGCTTCTTACATGAGGTCATAGCTCGTGTCCAGTGGCAAGGTCTGAGACTGTTAGCTTATGTGTGGAGCAAGCATTTAACCCAGCGCTTCACTGCAGAATGAATCTGTATTTTTTTCCCTATGGAAAGTCTGTGAGAAAAGTGCGGTTGTCACATAATCGAAGGCCTGAGGACAGGAGAGGGAGGGGCGGATCTGGGTGACTTGTCCAGGGTTGCCCGGCAGAGCTGGGACCTGACCCAGGAGCAGACGGTCACCCGTATTCTAAGTGGGCACCACTTCTGCCCGTGCCAAGTGCTGGCTGTCACGCTGGCTCTGCAAAAGAGAAAGCGCTGAAGTTGTGTAAGAAGTCGGCCCGTTTGAACCCTGCTGGCGACTGCGTGGTAAGGGAGACTTTGGCCGCAGGACCTGCATTCGGGTGGCTCACGGGGGCTGGCAGGCCTGTACTGGGGCCAGCCACGGCCCCGTGGAGAGATGCGGGGGACCAGTCCCAGGAGCACGTGTCTGAAGTAGGGGTGCCTCAAGGGTTAAGAGGACCAGAAAGAAGAGCATGACTGACCCTACTCTCCATCTCCTGCCCTGTCGACCGTCCACACCTCCCATCATCAGAACTCGGGCAGTCACAGGCATTTGCCTGTTCACGCTGCTCTCTCAGGGAGGAACAGACCCGGGTCAGAGAGGACGAGTGGGGGCAGGTGTAGAAGTCTCCAAAGCCGTCTTCACTGGGTGAGGTAGCAGAGATAGCAGCATTGGCAGGACCCTCCCAAGGGGCCTTTCCAGGTGAAAAGGCCCCCGTGAGCCACGTATCCAGTCCCTCTCCTCATGTGCCTCACTGATCTTTCAAACCAAGTGTGATCAGACTCATCTGCAAATGTGTGGCTTGAGCCCACCCAAACATCTCACTCTCCCCACCCTCCCCTGCCTTCTCTCTCTGGGCACTGTGGTCCGGGAGGTCATCATGTTCCTTTACCTCCTTTCAGCACACAGTTCCTATCCAGAGTGACCATTCCCAACTGTCTTTGTCATAGAGGTCCCTTCTTTTTCCCAACTGCTTCTCCCCCAGCACCTGAGGCAGCCTCCCAACCATGGACCAATCCCCCCCGACCCTTGTTTCTAATGTCTTTTAGTGTTAGTCTCATCTTATTATTATTTTTTTATGTCCCACAAATGAGAGCTGTCATTCTATGTCTGTCCCTCTCCTTCTGACTCATTTTATTCACCATGATACTCTCCATGTCCATCCATTTATAAGTGAATTCCATAACTTCATTTTCCCTAACAGCTGCATAGTATTCCATTGTGTAGATGTGCTACAGTCTCTTTAACCAGTCATCTGCTCTTGGTGGGCACATGGCTTGTTCCCAGATTCTGGCTGTTGTGAATGGCACTCACCTATTTTATGGGGCACGTTACATCTCACATGTTTCTATATTGCAGATGTATGTAGGGAATTGTCTGAGTGCTTTTGGGCGTGTACAACTTTTCTTGGCTTGTTTGACACTCAGCCCTGGTCTGGAAGGTTCAGGGGCACTTAGGGACCAGCCAGAAACCCTGAGTGCTTTCCAACTGCAGGTCCAGAATCTCAGGGGAAAGCATCCATTACCTGCAAACACAGGTGTTGTGTTTTTAGGGTTAGAGCGACCTGAGACATCTGGTGAATTCACCCCATTTCACTGGGATGTTCTTAGGGGGTCTCTACACCTTCAAGCAGGGACCCCCGTTTCTGCACTTCACATAGTTTGTTGTAATTCTGTTTCTTTGTATCCTTTTTCCTTTGCTTGGCAGGCCCTGGTGCTTTGTAAGTGTATTCCTGGGGGGAAAGTTTCTTCCCTTCTCTTTAATTTCTGGGGCAGTAACAGAGCAAAGTATGAAGTGTGATGTGTAAGGCTCTCACTCATTGACTACCAAATCAAAACTTTTTGTGAGCACTTGAAGTCATACCACTGTTATAAAGGATGCCAGCAATGCAGAAAATATGGGAATGAAACAATTTTTGGCAAATCTGGTGGCACAGAGACTAGAGGGAACCCAAGTCTGGCACCTGTGTCCGTGAGCCCACCTCACAGCTGCTGCTCCCCCCCTCCCCCGCAACCCCTCCGTCCCCGAACCATAGGTGCTGGGCTTGTCAGTAAACACACGTCCCACGGTTTGCTTTCAAATGATAAGTGTCTCTTCATTCTAGAACCTTCCATGACTGGATCACAGAGAAAAACCGACCCAGCTCGGGAAGCCTAATCCAGGTGGTCACCACGGAGGGAAAGACAGAGCTGACCCCTGCGTATTTCTGAGCCCCTTGTTGTGCGAAGGCCTGGCAGGAGGAGTCGTCGGTGGCTTGTTGTGGCCGCATCCGGGCCTCCCATTCTTTGTTCTGTCTGTGGTGCCAGATCTCTCTGCTCATCCTGTGTCCGTGTAGAATAATGCCCCGTGTGCCCGTGCCAGTGTCCGGGACGGTGTCCCCCGACCTGGCACCGGGACCCGTGATTTGGAATGTTTCTGTCTTAGACTAGTTTTCGTGGTTGAACTGCCTTAAGTCCCCCTTGGTGTGTGAGCTCGTGCCCTGGGCTCTGTGGCATGTCTGTCACTGTGTCATTGCCAAGTCTTTTTCATCCAATAAATGTACTTCACTCATGGCGGTGTCTCCTTACATCAGCCCCCACCCCTCTGAGTCCCAGATCCTGCTTACCCACACCCCCAACCCAAGAATGAACTTGGGCCAGTCATGTGCAAGGCAATCCCCGTACCCACTGTACTATTGCTGTGGCCCCTAGAAGAGCTCTTTCAAAGTGAAAAATCCAGTGACGTTTAGAAGAGATGGCTGTGCTGACACCGTGGTCTTGCATGCCCCAGCCTCCGGAACTGTGAGAACGCAGATTTTTAAAAGAAATTTGTTTTGGGGGCTACACCCAGCGGTGCTCAGGGCTTACTCCCGGCTCTGTGCTCAGGGATGACTCCTGGTGGGCTGTGCCAGGGATCAACCCAGGTCAGCTTGTGCAAGGCAAGTAAGTGTCCTACCCACTGGACTTGCTCCAGCCTCTGGGCTGTTGTGTTACAGCTGCAGGAACAGGCTGACTAATGCAGCCCGGCTATTAGCAGTCAGAGCTACAGCACATGCACCTTCCAGTTCATACCTAAGGCGGGTGGTACTAATCCTCAATCTCTGAAGTCTGGAGACTTGCTGAGAATGCCACTAATTCCAGGAGAGCTGGTTGCTGTCCTTCCACTTGGAAGCCAGACCTTAGAATTGATCATCTAGTGTCTCCCTCCCTGCCCAGCCTGGGAGGGTCAAGAATATCAGAGGGAGGCCAGGAAGGGTGGGGAACTTCTCCCCTCCAGCCACTTGTAGAAGAAGCCATTGTTGATGCCAAGTGTGCAATCAGCAGCCACTTATAGGTGTCTGGGACAGAAAGTGGCTTGAGGCAAAGACCTGAGACTGGAGATTGACTCTAGTGGGAGGAGAGGTCACCAGCTAAGTATCATTTCACACAAAGACCCTTGAGATCAGTATCCAATCGGTTTAACTAGGAAGGTGAAGGGCCTATACAAAGAAAGCCACGAGATGCTACTTCAAAAAATAAGAGGACACGGGGAAATGGGGACACATCCCCTGCTCACGGATTGGGAGAAGTAATGTCACAATGGCAATGCTCCCCAGAGCATTATACAGATTCAGTACAGTCCCTGTAAGGATACTCATGACATTTTTCAAAGAAATTGACCACATACTTCTGAAATTCATATGGAGCAATAAACCGTACTGGATAGCTAAAGCAAACCTTGGGAAAAAGAAGATGGGAGGCATCACCTTCCTCACCTTCAAACTGAACTACAGAGTAGTAGAAAACAGCCTGGTATTGGCATGAAGACAGACACCCAGACCAATGGAGTAGAGTTGACTATCCTAACATACCCTCAAATATGTCACTGTCCTCCCGTTGTTCATCGATTTACTTGAGCAGGCCCAGTAACATTGGGAGACTTGTTTCTGTGTTTGGCATATCGAATACGTCACGGGGAGCTTGCCAGGCTTTGCCGTGCGGGCAAGATACTCTCAGTAGCTTGCTGGGCACTCCAAGAGGGGCGGAGGAATCTAAACCAGGTTGGCCCGGTTGGCCACGTGCAAGGCAAACGCCCTACCTGCTGTGCTATTGCTCCAGCCCCCCCCCCCACCCCGCCCCTCAGCGGTAGAGCACTCGCCCTCAAATATATAATCATTTATATAATATATAATCTTTGACAAGGGAGTAAGAAATTGTAGTGGAGCAAGGAAAGCCTCTTTGACAAGTGGTGCTGGGAAAAATGCATGGTATTGGCATAAAGTGCCCGGGCCCCCGAGCACTCCAGGAGCGAATTCTGAATACAGAGCTGGGTGTCGCTCCCAAGCATCTCTGGGGGTGGTTCAAAATGGGAGGAAAACTCCCGAAGATCCAAAGACGTGGCTGGAGCGATAGCACAGCGGGTAGGGCATGTGGCCCACTGAGATTCAATTCCCAGATCCCATCTGGTCCCCTGAGCACCACCAGGAGTAATTCCTGAGTGCAGAGCCAGGAGGAACCCCTGAGCATCGCCAGGTGTGACCCCAAAAGGAAAAAGAAACAACCCAAAGAGGTTGAACTCCCCCCAGCCCTCCAGGTGTCCATGAGGAGGGAAGGCCCCTGGGAGGCCGTCAACTAGAGTCCAGAGCTGCCTCTCTGCATGGTGAAGTCACGCCCTGACACAGAGGGGGTCCTCCTCCGTGCCCAGACGGTGGCCCCCACCTCAGCACCCCAATCTGAGAATCTTGTTAGCTCATCCACTGCCCCGTCCATCTGTGTACTGGGGCAGCCCAGCGGATGCGCACTAGCGAGGAGGTGAGGATGGGCGGTGATCGGGCTCAGAGTGGGCTCAGAGCTCCTCCCAAACGGGGTGGGGAAGGGCAGGGACTCGAGCCTCCTGAGCGATCGCTGCTCCTCCCATGAGGACTGCCCAGCCTGGCAGTGACCCACATCCTCCGGGACACAGTGTCTGCCTGCAGGGGCCGGGAAGGCACCAGGGTCAACTCTCATTCAACGGTGGCTCTACTTTGGATTTCCCTCTGCAGGGGCGGGGCGATGCCAGCAGCAGAATCAAAGGTTTCTTTGAATCAAAGGTTTCTGCCTCAGAGCACGGCTCCCCGCTTGCGTGCTGTCGGCTTGGGCAAATGGTCACCTCTCAGTTGTAGGGAAAAAGGGGCCAGTGATTGTTTGGTGTTTTAGGATTATGAGACAGGTACCTGTAGCAGGCTACCTCTCCTAGGCACGCGCACCCACGCGCGCGCACACACACACACACGCATGCACACACTCAGAAAGGGGCTCTGTGGCCATCAGCCTTCGTTTCGAGTTTATATGAAAACCTAACGGGAACAGAATGCAGTGATTTGGGGTCGGCCATGCCTGGTGCTGTGTAGGGGACCGTGTGGCGCCAGGATTGAACCTGGGGTTCCAGCGGTCCTTTCTTTCTAAAAATTATTTATTTTAAATTTAATTTTATTTGTACAAAGTTGTTCACAGTAATTTATTACATTCGGTATTATAACACCAATCCCACCACCAATCCACCTTCCCACCATCATTATTTTGAATTTTCCCAACCACCACTCAAGCCTTCACCAATGGCAGGCCCTAAATAATTTATTTTGTATTGCTTGTTATGAATAATTCGCTAAAATTATCCAAAAAAGTCTCCTTAGAAGAAAGTGTGTGAATATTGTTGTATCTCACCCTGGAGCCATTAAGTCCTTGTATAAGAGATTACTAACATGCTGTTACAGGTTGAGCCTTGTGTGCTAATATATTTTTGTTTATTTTATTTTATTTTAGTTTTGTGGGTCACACCTGGCGATACTCAAGGGGTTTCTCCTGGCTCTGCACTCAGGAACCACTCCTGGCAGTGTTTGGGGGACCATATGGGATGCTGGGGATCGAACCTGGGTCAGCCGCATGCAAGGCAAACGCCTTCCCCGCTACCTTATCTCTCTGGCCATGGTAATATTTTTTTAAGTGAGATTGCTGGCCTTCTACTTCACACCCCATTCGATGAGGTATGCTACTCCTGGTACATCAGAGGTGTAGGGAGTGTGCGATGTCACCAGACCCCGGGTCTCAAGCTATCTCCTCATCCACTCTGTGCTTGCTTTGTTGTTTGATTTTTTTTTGCACAATACACTGGGATTCAGGAGGCTGCTCCTGGCTCTGTGCTCAGGCGCGCCCCCTGGCGGTTCTTGATCGATCCGACGTGCTGCTGGGGATTTGAACAGTCTGCCACTAGCTAGGCACGACCTTGACCTCCTTACTGTCGTTCAGGCCAACAAGGTGCTTTGCAAGACCAGCTGACATCAGTAGTATAATCAGGGACTGAGAGATCACCCCGTCAAATATATAGGGGCACAGGCTAGGTTAAAAACATACACCAAACTGACACAGTTAACCAAGCAAACTACAAGTTTGTGATGTGCTCTGGGCGAAACATGGTGAGTAAGAGAACTTTATATAGACAGCCGTGTCGGTTGGGAGAGAAACGGGAACAAAACAAAACCCAAATCAACAAGAAACCCAACCCCAAAACCCGACTATGGTTTATAGATCACTGGGTGCCAGGGACTTTGAGTATGATTTTTTTGTCCGTTCTTGGCAATAACTCTTGGTTTGGTGCTGGAGTTAATGTATCACCCCAGTCACTTGTGGTTTTCTGCCCAGAGCAGCACCCCCTGGCTTCTGATTCCCGTTAGCCCGAGATGGAGGTTGGACCTGCTCCATCTCATCGGGATTCTTGGGTGAGATGTCAGCTGGATCTTTGGTCCATTTTTATATTGTGTTATTTGTTTATTTATACAGCTGTAAAATATAACTGTTGCAAAGATAGATTATTGGTTTTTGTTTTAAAATGTTTAGCAGGCCACCCCAGATGGGGGCGGATGCTGTCCCTCCGCCTGTTCTCTGGGTATCCTGGCTGGCGCCATCTTCCAGAATTCATTGGAAAATCCAGGTACAGGTCAGCAGTGACGACACACACTGGGCCTCACAGGATAGGGGAAGAGCCGATTCTTTTCCTCCCCTGCCCAGACAGGACCCTGAGATCCTGAGATGCTGCCCATGAATGACCTCCCCCCCCACACACTTATCAAGCTCCTTAACAGCCATGATCCCAGAGACACACAAACGAACCTTGGAACCGAGTGGCTCTTGGTAGAAATCTCTCTAGACCTAATTATTAAAATTTTAGAATTCCAAGATCACGCAGCCACGACATCATTTGCTCGAGCTCGAGCGGGCCCAGTAACGTCTCCATCGGAGACTTTGTTGTTACTGTGTCTGGCATATCGAATACTCTCGATAGCTTGCTGGGCTCCCCGAGAGGGGCGGAGGAATTGAACTCGGGTCGGCCATGTTGGCTGCATGCAAGACAAACGCCCTACCGCTGTGCTATCGCAGCCATACTATTCATAACCATCAATAGAAAACAATTTGCCTAATGTTGCCTTTTTGGCAGGTCTGAGTGTTGGGGGAAAATCTCAAACAATAGTGATAGGACTGGTGTCAAAATATTGAATATGATCAAAGTAGAGAGAGAGTAATGTGGAAATTGTCTGCCACACAGGCAGAGGTAGGGGTGGGATGGGGGGTATGCTGGGGTTTTTGGTGGTGGAAAATGGGCACTGGTGAAGGGACGGGTGTTTGATCATTGT